>JALPQI010007287.1:0-27819 GCA_025490895.1 Thaumatotibia leucotreta | reverse complement strand
CGGTCTTATCGATATGTCTACAAGACCGAAAGAGACAAGGAATACTTAAGTTAGCAAGCAAGTTTCTTAAAAAAGTAACCTAGTTAGATCATTGACGAACTTGTACAGGGTGTAAAGGTGCATGCAGACCAAAAAGAGCATTCGCTGTTCTATGGCCCTTACTCTACGAAATTCGATCGTTACACGAAACGTGATTCGTTGATTTCGCAGAGTGGGGGATAGAACAGCGAATGCTCTTTTGGTCTGCATGCACCTTTAGACGAGCCACTGAAAACCTTGAACGGGGTGATTTAGTAGGCTATACTGAACAACTTTTACTACGGGACCAACGCGAAATGATGTTACTTCCTGTAGAAGTGTCAAGTTTAGAAGTGTACAAGTGTAATCCGATTTTTTAGTGCCAAAATATTTTAAATTGATATTTTAATGTGCTTTGCATACTCATAAATCACATTGAAGACAGAACGAAGCAGCCCTAGCTTCAATCCCACACACATATCACTTCCATTTTAAAACATCCAAAAATCACACCGAATTCCTTAATATTAAGAAACAAAAACATCTTAAAATTAAACACAAACTTAAATGTGGCGGCCGGCTAAAAATACAATAAACACCAGTACGTACTAAACATACGAAAACTGCGCGAGCTTTGCCGCTGCCGCCCCGCATATTTAAGTTTGTAAACGCGATTTTGTTTTCGTTGTACTTTTTTATTTAAACATTTTAGTAGAATAAGTAGTTTGTTCTTACGAAACTGACATACTGCTTATTTCGTCCGACACGGTAAGCGGTAACCGTAGCATATGGACGTTTAGAGTTTCATATTTTAAAGACAAACGGGTCTTAATCGCGTAAACTTACGTTTAAGTTTACGTTTACGTTTAACTTACGTTTAGAGTTTCGCCGGAACATGCACAGTATTAAATATTTACAACAATCAAAATTTATTCTAACATTCTTTTAAATATCAAAGTACTCGAAAACAATCGCGAACGTATATCCGTCTTCTTCTGACACGGTCTCCTGATATGGTAGAAAGAGACGGCATTACATTTCGACATTTACATTCATCTAATTTCATTTTTTATATAATTCTATTTTGGAGATATTTTTTACCAACTTTATATAGTTATTGGGCTTTTTTGTATCAATTTTTTAATCATGTTTGCATAGTTTATCCCTTAATTGCATAGTGATGGAAAATATCCACCATGTATTCTTGACTCTATTGACAACATGTCAGAATTCAAATTTGAATAAATCTTTGTCAAGGTCATGCAATTAAGGGTTAAGTAGCATAATTATGCATAAAACCAGCGTGACTCAGGCGACCGTAACCATGGTAATAACAGACAGAAAAAAGTTGATTCACCCATACATAATTATGGTGATTGAAAAATCAGCTCTAACACACATGTTTTAAATAAATTTCCTTTATAAATGAAATAAAACTATGAAAACGGATAAACTCGCGTATATTAACTAATTTTTCATCGCACTTGCTGTCTAAGCGCGCCATTGTTTGCGCGCGCAGCGGGAGTAATAGAAAAGTGAAATTCCCTAGGGAGTAATAGAAATGTCAGTACGTCATTTAATGTAATTTCTTAAAACTTATTTATTTTGTCGGCAAATGTGATGAAAAACATTGTATGCATCACGGTCGGTAGGTGGAATACTAACTCGAGTCATAAAAGCCCTCCGCCTGACGGCGTCGGGCTTCTCACACTCTCGTTAGTGATTCCGTACTTACCCTCCCTTGATGCACAATGTGCTATTAACTTCATTCCGACGTTTCGAACACTTTACAGGGTTCGTGGTCTGCGGATGAACCCTGTAAAGTGTTCGAAACGTCGGAATGAAGTTAAATTTAATTAATATACGCGAGTTTTATCCGTTTTCCACAGTTTTATTTCATGTGTAATCCTCGCGGTAACCGAAGATATTTCCTTTATAAAGTTGATAAAAACGTTTTTATCTAAAAATATGTCTTTTTAACGAATCCAGCTCATTACTTGCCCCAACGTCGACGACAGAGATAGAACTAAGCCGGACTGCTGTCCCTTTCCCGCTTACGCGAATCGTCCGGGTTTATATGGGTCATGTTCATGTGGCGTCTAGAAAAAAAAGTTAGTGTCATATTAAATAATAAATAAATAGCTTCGGACATCTTACACAAATCAACTTAGTCCCACGGTAAGCTCAATTAAGGCTTGTGATGTGGGTATTAAGCGACAATATATACACCGTGGTCTCTTATAAACGCGAAAGATTTTAAGTACGCATTTTTGATGTAAAGCATACAAAAAAAATCATATTACTTTTGCCACTTTTGGCGAAAAAAAATTTTTTTTTAATTTTTTGCTTCAATTTTTTTTTTTTTGAATGTATTTTAACATAGAAAGTAAATGTTAGTCATAAAACTAGCACTTACAATGAGTGTTAATGTTTTTTTTTTTAAACTCATTTTTTAAAGGTTCTATTTCTCACTTTTTGATATCTATTAATGAGGTTCAGCTCATTAATAGATATCATTAATCAATGCTCCGAGAGTCAGCTGACATCAGTTTATTAAAAACTATTTACCTAGCTCTGGGACAATCAATTATAAATTACTGCATTCTAGCCTGGGGGGGAACCTCATCAACCGTCTTAATGAAATTAGAGAGAGCACAAAGAGCGGTTTTAAAGGTAGCACTGAAAAAACCAATTAGATATCCCACCGATGCCCTGTTCAATGAAACTCGACTACTCAGTGTTCGCAATTATATCTGTCAAGAGTTGTACAGCATGTTCACAAGTCCGTTCTAAGCTCACCGAACTACAACTCTTTACTAAAAAACCGTATCTACAAAATACCTGTTACTTCTGTCAAAACTTCATTTGCACGCCGGTTTCCAGTATTCCTGTTCCCACGGATATACAATAAATTAGCTAGAATATTTGACTTCAAAAAACTCTCTGTTATACGAACTAAGAAACTCTTATGTAAAGTTCTGGTGCATTTATCTTACACTGAGACTGAACGCATTGTTAAGGTTTCATACTAACGCACACACACACACACACACACATACACACACACACACACACATGAACACACACACACACCTACTAATACACAAAAACTAGTCTTAAGTTTTATGATAATGATCTCATTCTCTTTTAGATTTGTTTTTATAAGTCTTTTTAAAATGTTTTAGTATTCTAGAATTGTATTTAAGTTATAATTTCACCTATCTCCGTCCTTTTTTTGTAATTTAATTCATTAAATAATTTAGTATTGTTACCGCTAGCCGTAAAACGTACGTTACTCCTGTTCTGTAATTTTAACCTCCCCCACGGGACAGGCACCGCCTAGTGTGGGGGTCAGTATAAATGTAATGTTTCTTTACCTTTTTTTGGAAATAAAATATTTGTATTTGTATTTGTATTGGTTAGTGAGACTATTCTCCATAATGGCACCAATTAGAAATATATGTTTTTTTTATTGGTAATAACTCTGAAACTAGGCGATATCCAGAAAACTATACGACATTATAGTTTCTAAATGTGGTCAGGAATACACTGTTAAAATCTTTCTGGTTATTAGAGACCACGGTGTATAATAGACATATACATATAGATACTTATATACATGTACAGCCATGACCAATGAACAAATATTTTTGATAAATAAATACACAAATAATGCCCTCGCCGGGACTTGAATCCGGAACCTCCAGCTTCGTAAGCAGGGTCACTACTAACTAGGCTACGGAGGCTGACAAATATTATGATTAAGTTTTTAAAAATAATTGTAATTTTATTTATTGAATGACGCTACGTAGCCGTCTGGGACCCATTTCTCAAAAGCTTGTAACTTGTAATAGAAGTGGAAGTCTCTTTTAACACTACACTGTATTAATTCAATAAGGACTTCCGCTTGTATTACAAGTTACAAGCTTTCGAGAAATGGGCCCCTGGTCTAAACAGCTGTTTGATTCACACTTATATTCAGGGCCCGTAACTTTCATGCCGATGACATCAAATTTGACGTCACGCTCCATTTCGGGTGATCCAAAATAGTTTTATTGTTAAATATTAATCATTAGTCATCAATCATTTTAATCATGTACAAATAACTTCAAAAGTAGTATATTTTACTCGTGAAATAAATAATATCTACTTGATACGTGAAACATAAGTAAAATTATTTGATTTGTGTTTATTTTATACATACATTTTATTTAATGATATTGTTAACACATTTCAATATTTACGTAGAAAACGGAATTCCTCTTTAACGTAAGGCACGTATCAAGTAGGTATTATTTATTTCACGTGTAAATAGACTACTTTTGAAGTTATTTGTACATG
Organism: Thaumatotibia leucotreta; assembly: GCA_025490895.1. NCBI lineage: Eukaryota > Metazoa > Arthropoda > Insecta > Lepidoptera > Tortricidae > Thaumatotibia > Thaumatotibia leucotreta. Next base: position 23,460 of record JALPQI010007287.1, on the reverse strand, counting down.
ATTAAAATGATTGACGACTAATGATTAATATTTAACAATAAAACTATTTCGGATCACCCTAAATGGAGCGTGACGTCAAATTGATGTCATCGGCATGAAAGTTACGGGCCCTGCTTATATTCATAGGTTACTGGACATAAAATATCGAGATTTTATTTTATTTGGAAGTTTTTTGATTTTGTAATGGATTAAGACTACTAAACGGTCGTCGAAAGATTGAGCTCTAAAACAGGCGCGTAAAGTCACTGGTATGTACAGTCAAAGACAAAATAAGGTGTTCACAAAAATGTTCAAAAGTATGTCCCAGCGCACTTTAAATCTGTGTAATAAGAACGTCGTAACATATTTACCTATATTCTTTCGATACTTATTTTTGCACTTGATTGTACCAGTGACTTTGCGTAACTTAAAAGAGTAGGTCATTTGGCAGTACTCAAACGTGACGTCACTTTTGAGTATTTCATATAAAATTCCATAGTGGTGATCGTTTTGACTTCGAAAATGGATGCTGATTTGACTTGCCAGTCATCATGCCTTTTATTAATTTAATCAACTTCGGAGTCATGTCTATATTATTGCGAACAATGACGCACATTTGTCCGATCTCTGGCAATTTTTTTTTATTGGAAATAGGCTTACTCATGGCCACAGACTAGCCAAGGGCAGAGACGTGGCCTACAATGGAGTGAGTTTGCCCAGAAGGTGCCTATTGGCTACGATTAGGGCTGCCAACTGTCCCGCTATATGCGGGACGTCCCGTTTCTGGGGCCCTAAAGTATGGGTCCCGCGAAGGGTTCACGCGGGACGCCAGTTGTCCCGCTTTTCAGGGGATACGAAACTGAAAATACTAAAATAATATGAATACGTACAAATTAAAGCATATAAGATTGCGACATGTAATTTGAATGTACGGCGGCGACGGCGACTATAGCCTGCGAGCACCGTGTACTGAACGTCTATAACTGTGCATCTAAATTTAACCGATCTGTAATAGGCAAGATGACTGGCAAGTCAAATCAGCATCTTTTTTCGAACTGTCAAAACGATCACCACTATGGAATTTTATATGAAATACTCAAAAGGGACGTCACGTTTGAGTACTGCCAAATTACCTACTTTTTTAAGATCTTTTCAATTTATTAAATAGAAGTTCTGTACAAAAATTACTACAATCTACATCTTAGTAATAATTTCTTCGTGTATTATGTCGTGCATAATGTTAAATAATTTATTTTAACTACAGTCATCATCCCTATTAAGCATTATTTTGTTAATGTCATTCCCATCCCGCAATTTACAGCCAAGTCCCGCAATTAATTCGCGAATATTCCGCATATCTATTTGGCAACCCTAGCTACGACATACCTCAGTCCCCTCTCCCCGCGGAAGGCAAGACTGCAGAGTCCACAGGGCTTCAAGTCCTTCTCATCTTTTTCCCTCTCTCGCTCCTTGTTTGGCTTGCGCTCTGGCGTTTTGATGCGCGGTTTGGCATCTGAAACAAGTTTTACAAACATCATCAGCCTATTTCAATACGCTGCTGAACGTAGACCCCTCCTATACAAGTATACATATGTACCGTATGGACGCATTAAAAGGTAATGCCCATATCCGTGGCCGTAGCCGTGGGCCGTGTGGTGACGGCAGTAAGAATACATTTGTCACCACCCCAACTCCTCCTGCGGGTGTCGTAAGAGTCGACTAAGGGATTGAAGTGTCACTGACCATTATTTGATAAAAGATTGATGATGGGCAGCAGCGTCATCAATCATCATAGTGGACACATTACTGCGATCGCCGCTTGCCCAGCGTGGCGAATATGGGCATTTACCTCCTAATGCGTCCTTAAAAGGAGAGGCCTACGTCCAGCAACGGACTATCATAGGCTGATGATGATGTATGATGATGATGCCCATATCCGGCACGCTGGCGATCGCGGCAGTGTGTCCACAGTGGTAAGTCTAACACTATTCTTTTAAATATATGACAATTTTATTTAGTCAATAAAATTTTGGACCGATATTTCAAAAGTGAGTGTTCATACAATATCATACAATACCGAGGGTTGTGTGATCCGATAAGTCGAGCAAACCGGTTTTTAAAATACGAACTATATTGACACTAAACTATTTCAATAAAAAGATATTTCTATTTATCGGGTTTGATCATGTAAACCTTGATACTCTTCATTCAACAATCAAATCATTCTAATAAAAATAACGAACTAACGAATTTAAAGTTACAGGTAACACGACAAACGGTCGTATCCCTAAAGAGTGATCTCTTCCAGACAACCTTTAGGCAATGAAACGATGCAACCAGTAGGTGTTGCAAGACATGAAATAAAGAAATAAATAATACATTTTAAAGGAACAAGTTCGTCTTATGATTCGAATTTATATGCAGGACTCAGAGTCGGGCTCCCAACTCTGGACGCGTCGCTTACTGTAGTCAGTGTGACTATAGTCACCTTTAGTGATGATGACTATGGGCACCACGCGGCCCAGCGGCGCGGCCGAGTCACTGGACGCAGAGTCGGGGCCAACACTGGACGCGTCGCTTACTGTAGTCAGTGTGACTATAGTCACCTTTAGTGATGATGACTATGGGCACCACGCGGCCCATCGGCGCGGCCCAGTCACTGGACGCAGAGTCGGGGCCAACACTGGACGCGTCGCTTACTGTAGTAAGGGTGACTATAGTCACCTTTAGTGATGATGACTATGGGCACCACGCGGCCCAGCGGCGCGGCCGAGTCACTGGACGCAGAGTCGGGGCCAACACTGGACGCGGCGCTTACTGTAGTCAGTGTGACTATAGTCACCTTTAGTGATGATGACTATGGGCACCACGCGGCCCAGCATGCGGCTGAGCGGTGCGGCCGAGTCACTGGACGCGTCAGAGTCGGGCTCTAACACTGGACGCTTCTTCACTCGCTTACGGAATCTGAAAATATAAATGAATATGATGATCATGAGAGATTCTTACTCAAATCGACCTAGTTTGAAATAGAATAGAAATAGAAAATAAGACAGTACACAAAAGAAAAAGAAAAGGTGCCACGAAATGGTCTCATCTCAGCATGTTGCTGGCGTGAGCCAGCGCTGATCTTCCGATGAGACCATTAAGTGAAAGATTCATGACGGTAACATGACATAACATACAACACAACGCATAACAATAATATATAAACAAGTACACTAAATTATATTATAAAACGTCGAAACTTTAAAAGGTAACGTTTAAATATTTATTAACAGTCACTGAGCGCGAGCGTACACTTCGTATGTTACCGTCCGTGACGTCACTGAAGTGAGTCTCACGGTAAGATTAATGAACTTATGCAGTTTATGCAACAATATAAAAGGTGGCAAAAATCATAATGAGTTTAAAACTATTAAACTCCTGTATTTTGTCTATGGCTGAGCTACAGGCACTAGTACCTGTAACTTGTAAAATTGTAACATAGTACTTTTATAAAAATGGCGGTGTGGTGACGGCAGTAAGAATACATTTGTCATCACCCCAACTCTTCCCGCGGGTGTCGTAAGAGTCGACTAAGGGATGGAAGTGTCACTGACCATTCTTTAATAGAAGATTGATTATGGGCAGCAGCGTCATCAATGTATAATAGTGCACACATTACTGCGATCTGGCGATCAAGGGCATTTACCTCCTAATGCGTACGCATAGTTAATAGGTGAGGCGTAGGCCTCTGTTAGTCCACTGCTGGACTCTGCTGATGATGATGACTTTTATAAAACACAAATTTGTAAAAGAACGGGGCAAGTGTTGCCAGTAAAGGCCTGCAAAATTGTAACTTGTAACTTTATAAAACGGGGCCCTGCAGTCCTACTCAAGATACCATCCTGCAATGGTACAATCAACAACACACCTGCGAACACAGGCAATATAAGTGCCAAAAATATGTAAACAGAACTTTATCGCCTGGACATAAAGGTGTACACATACATATTTCTGACACTTTGTCTGTATTCACATCTGTGTTGTCGATTGTACACGATAAGCATACCCCGTAATCGAACCGGCAAATCTGTAGCAAATGTGCATCAGGGTTGTCACTACTACGAATACAAAAAAACACCGCAGCAGTAGTATTCAATGTTCTATCGATCTTCAAAATAAATTATCACATTTTTATTATTTGTTGCACTCAAATTGCATCGCCTTCTTTGTAAATCCATTTTAAACTCAAAAACATCTACCGTTAATGGTAAATAATTTAAATAAGTATAATTTTGAAATGTATTTATTTATTATTGTTTGTTATTAACTCAGCTTCTTTTGTCAGCCTCTGTAGCCTAGTTGGTAGTAACCCTGCCTACGAAGCTGGAGGTTCCGGGTTCGAATCCCGGCGAGGGCATTCTTTGTGTATTTATTTATCACAAATGTTTGTTCCTTGGTCATGGCTGTGTATGTATCTAAGTATCTATACGTATCTATTTATTATATATATCGTCGCCTGGTACCCACAACACAAGCCTTAATTGAGCTTACCGTGGGACTAGGTTGATTTGTGTAAGATGTCCCAAGATATTTATTTATTTATTTATATTTATATTTTAAAAGATTGTTTAATGCCGTATCCGCAGCATAATTCGGATTGTTTTTAAAACCGTCTTTAATTTGTGGTAGTTTTTCTGTTAAATTAAGCCTAGATCTGGAAAGATTTTATTCTGTGACATTTTCACTAACCGTACGTTTTGGATTTTGTTATTTATGAAATAATACTGCTTATGTTAATATTAATCATACGTGCTGTAGAGTAAGTAAATTCGTCATCTTAATCGCCAACCCTGACATCAAACTGTCAAATGCTACGGTTTTGCTACATCCGTCCGCCGTTCCGTTCCGAAGAACGGCGTCACGTACCCGAGACATATATTTGTGTTACTCTGGCCACTCCGATGTACTACAATTGGAACTCTAGGCCACTCAGGCCTACTACTAATTTCGAGGATTTTTCTCTGTCACTCAAACGAAGGCGTCATTAGAGTGAGAGAGACAAATCCCCGAAATTTACGCAAATTTTTAGGGCCGCAGAAATGTTAAAGTGATGCCATATGTCAATTTGTATTAAATCTCTTATCATTGTGAGAAGGTTCTCGACTTTGTCAGCCTCCATAGCCTAGTTGGTAGTGACCCTGCCTACGAAGCAGGAGGTTCCGGGTTCGAATCCCGGCGACGGCATTATTTGTGTATTTATTTATCACAAATATTTGTTCCTTAGTCATGTCTGTCTATGTATTTAAGTATCTATATGTATCTATCTATTAAATATATCGTCGCCTAGTATAGTCCGTGAAATATAAATTGGTAACTTTCTACCTACATTATAGTAAAAATAAACATTCAATTTATATTTCTCGAACTATACCCACATCACAAGCCTTAATTGAGCTTACCGTGGGACTAGGTTGATTTGTGTAAGATGTCCCAAGATATATATTATTTATTGATTATTTAGTTAGGGATACCATTGGCTGAGTGTACATACCGCTTCCTCGGGCGGCGCGCCTGCTTCCTCTCGTGGTTGTTGTTGATGCTGACAACCCTGGCCGGCTGATGCTCTGAGCTGCTTGAGATGCTGCTCTTGTCACAAGCGAACAGATCTGTCTCGTTGCTGAGTTCGTTGCTATCGATTACGTCACTGAAACAAGGGAACGATGATTTTTCTATGAACTAATAAAACATGGAAGCCGCACGCCATAAATTGCCTTTCAAAAACGGTCCTGAATTTTAGTTCACAAGTGTCCCCTCTTCAATGCATCTGGGTAATGAATTTCAATATCAACCTACGAACAAATAAAACATGAAAGCCGCACGCCATACTAAAGCCTTTCAAAAACGGTCCTGAATTTTAGTTCACAAGTGTCCCCTCTTCAATGCATCTGGGTAATGAATTTCAATATCAACCTAGGAACAAATAAAACATGAAAGCCGCACGCCATACTAAAGCCTTTCAAAAACGGTCCTGAATTTTAGTTCACAAGTGTTCCCTCTTCAATGCATCAGGGTAATGAATTTCAATATCAACCTATAAAATCTTAACCGCCATTTAAAAATAGTTGTGATTGGTCCGTTAAAGTTTTGATTGGCTATATTCTATAAAGATTTGTCAAAATTTGCGCGGAAATATGCGCGGTGTTAAAAGCGCTATGTCCTGCCCATCTTGGCACAATTGAACAATTTGTGTTTGGGGGCATTTTTGAGCTGGCGTTAGACGTCCATGTTATGTATGGTCGCACGGGTTTTCGATATTTTTTTTCTTATACAGTAGCGGCCAATAATATAATTATCACATTCAGATTTTCTTCAGTAGAACTTTTGTTTATATTTGTAAGTGATTCCCACACTTTCCGTTTTTTCGTGAAGATTTTTGTGCTTTAATTCGAAACGAGTTACGAATTTCCTTTTCGCACGTGTACCGGACGACGTTTTTCAGTAAATAAAAACTCCGAAGATATCAACCAAACATAACATGAACCACTTCTCGCACTAGCATGTGAAAAAAGCACTATCTGTACTGAAAACATAATTAGGACATAATCGGCCCGCCGTTTTTTAATAACTAACGGAACCCTACACTGAGCATGGCTCGACATGCTCTTGGCCGGTTTTTCATTGATGAGAAGATATATTTGGCAGACATATTTAAGCAATAGTGTAGCTCACCATATGGTAATTTTCTATTTTTACTCTCAAACTGGATTGTCTTGCAGTGATCAGATAGCTAATGCATTTTAATGTGACTATATTTAACATAAACCGGTATTTTATTTTTATGTGGAATTTTAAATTGTTTATCAAGCATTTAAGATTTCTGTTAGAATCTGATTATTTCTATGGTTTTGGAAACAATATCTTAAACTTTTAATATTTAAAATTTTGACATTCATAGTTCATACATCCATTGTAACATTCGTTTCCTAAGTTTAATAAACATTATTTTGATTTGCTTTTAATCATATACAGGGTGGGCCCTGTAACTAAAGCAAAAAATGAAACGGTACACTAATAACCCAATAAATAGTCATAATTTAATAGTTAAAACTTAAAAAAAAAAAATTAATTTGAAAAAAAAAATTTTTTTTTCCTTTTTTTTTATGTACTTTTACTGCAGTCGACTTATACCAAAAAAGTTAAATCGGTGTAACACAAAAAAAAAAATTTTTTTTTGGTAAACCAGTTAAAAAACCATGAGTTCAAAAAAACTTTAGCTCATTTAGTTTTATGTCCACTGAACTACCAATATGTTTAATCATTAATAAGGTACAATGTTGTGATACCTAGATACATCACTCATAGGTCGTAACTTTAACATACTGTTTCTCCTTAATGGATAACTTTAAAACACTGGGACCTTTTGCAAATAACTAGAGGCAGTCAGAGGAGTCTTCCATTTGATTTTTTGCTTTAGTTACAGGGCCCACCCTGTATACTGTCGCTTTTTTATCTGTGTTCCATATTAATAATGTCAAAGGTCATCTTTTATGCCAGCATTATTAATTACCCTATTATTGACTTAGTCAAGGCCAAATGATGAATTTCACCTTCATAAAAACACCTATCCAAATTGGATATTTCCTAATGGAGATTTAAAAATAGGTATTTGAATAAAGTATTGGGGCGTTTTCACAAACCGTTGTTGAAATCACCTTGTTATTTAATTCGGACAAGTTTGGGCTTGTTCCACTCAGGATCACAGGCTCTTTCGATTCTAATAGGAGAAAAAAAATGTCCTAAAATGTTTTTTCCATTACAATACCGTTTTTTCATAGACATCCAAAGGCGGTAGCGTAATGGAAGGAATGATAACTTTTTGAAAATTATGGTACATATTTTATCTCCTAACAAAATCAAATGAGCTCATGATTCTGAGTCGAATAAGCCTAAACTTGACCAAATTAAATAACAAGGTGATTTCAACAACGGTTTGTGAAAAGGCCCATTGCTGTTGCCTCCATAGCAAGCACAGATCCAAGAGGATGGGGGGAATGGGGGTACTTGCAATACATCTAAAAATGGAACATCTGCAGATTCGCCTGATAATATCTCCGTAAAATTAACGAATTAGGGTTTTGTAGTCTCAGTTTTATCCCCCAAACTTAGGCAAAAAATAATCTTTTTAAAAAATATGGCATACTCAAAGAGAGCCCAAATGCCCTGTGGTAGGTAATATTGGCTGAAATGATGATGATGAATTATAAACTGTAATCATTATTTATATTACCATTAAATTGGATGGCTATTCTACTTAATTCTAATTGCCATTTAAGTAATAAATATCAGAAATGTAGACCAATCTTATTAAATACTGTTTCATGTTTAAACCACATTTTGCAGCTATACTTAGACAACCTCATATCTGCCACACTAATTTCATGGGATAAACACCTGTATTCCAAGTGAAAGAAAGATGACTTTTACATCAATTAATTGTTGTAGATCCGAAGTTGGGTAGTATAATGATGATTTATCCATTACAAGGAAATTGCTTGTGAATTACAGTGAATCATTACACTTTGAGATATTATTAAAATAAAAGTACAGTTTATTTTAAAAAAAAATGTTAGGGGTCTATTATTGGTGATAAGAGTATTCTTATTCACCAACTGATAGTTTTATATGAAATAAAACTATTCTATTTTATTTCTATTTTATTTCTATTTTATTTACAAATATGTTAACAGCATAACAGTCGAAACTAAATCACTGCTAACTACATAAAATAAGACAACAAAACACGAGAACAGTAAATAACAAAAGTAAAACAGATAATTACAAGAAATAATAATTACATTTTAACTGTAGTAGGCCTTGCATCCATCCTCTCACAGAACTTCAGACACTCGTCACGCACAACAACCTGTCTGCTAGCAAATAAGTCACACTGAGGGGCAGATGCGAGGAGCGCATTCAAGAGGAGCAAGGAACGCACCAGGGGGGAATTCCTGCGCGATACAGTACGTGAAGCCGGAACTGCCAGTAGGCAACGGTCCCGGGGTCTAAAGTCAATTCTGGTCTTTGAGGGGACATACAGACGCACTAACTGCTCCACCAGTTCCAGGCAGTCCGCAACCCCACGCAAGATGCTACAGGCAGTAGTGAGAAGTGCAAAATTACGTCTTACCTCCAGAGAGTTAAAACCCAGCACGCCCAGCAAGAATTTGGTAGGATATAGAAACGGGTAGTAACCGTACATTCTTTTATAAAGGGATCGTAAGAACACCTTTTGCACTCTCTCTAAAAGTAAGACGTAAGATGCTTCGTAGGGGTTCCAAACAACGAAGGCTGACTCGACTTTGCTTCTCACTAGTGCATTGTACAGGATTCTTAACGTATTGGGGTCATTAAAATCCCTAGCATTCCTAATAATAAACCCCAACCTCTTATAACAGTCACGCACCAACTATGAAAACAAATAAACTGTGCGTACACTTGCAGACCACGAAGCCTGTAAAGTGTTTAAAACATTGGGATGAAGTTAAATTTATTTAATATATGCGAGTTTATCCATTTTCATAGTTTTATTTCATGTGTAATTCTCTCGGTAACTGAAGAAAATATTATGATAGTTATATTTTAATAGCTACAGTGTTTAAAAATTACTGAATGTGCACTCTAATGCCATGACAATAGAGGCCTGCTCAGATATATATGCCAATCAACTTCTTCATCAACACTATTTTGTCCCCTAATGGAGGTGACAATTTTATCAAGTTTGCTACCAAAAATGCTTATAAATTGTACATGCATAGGCCCCACACAAGTTCACATTGATACATCTAGGTTCCAACTGTTTTTCATTGTAAATATGTGTACAGTATTAATTGACGTACATTTTTAAGTTCATGAAAAGTTATGCAGCAGACAGAAAATATGTCGATTGAAAAGTTGATTGGCCCATATATTAGCGCCCTGGCCACTCTGACATAATTATTGTCAGCTGCCAAGTAAAACTCACTAGAAAAACTATCACCACTCTGAGCAACCTCTTATGTCAGTATTAAATCAAAACTGAGAAACAAACAACAAGATTTAAGATACAAGGTTGCCAATCGACTCTCATAGTGACTACATACACATTCCATTACAATATTGATCTCAAATTAACAACAAGTTCTACAATCACAATTAGAGTAGCCAACATAGAATGGAGATAGTAATAATTAGTTTACAGGAAAAAAAAAACATCAAGTTACCTTTGGTCCGAATCATCACTTTGAGTCCCTGTCTCCAGCTTTTTGATTTGAAATGTTATGTTAATCCTCTTGTATATTTCCTCCGTAATATTTCGACATTTCTCGTATTTCTCGTCAAGGTTACCCCTCGAAATGTTGGGCCACACTTGCTTAGTATCTATTGCTGACATCCTTATAATTCTTATTGGAATCTTATGTGTTTACCTCCAAATCCCTGTTTCAGGCTGTTCAAAGAGCTTCCACGGCCGAAATTGAGCAATACAGCCATGTTTCTTGCAGCAAATACAAGACGCAGTATTACGAAATATTACAACAAAACGCCAATCTATGGTTGGCGATTTTAGCGTGAACAAACTTTAAAATACCTGCCTCGGAAGCTGTATTAGTAAAAACAGCGCGCGTTAGTGGTATTCTAGTGCACAAAACACTCAATCATTGGTCCACGGCCGCAGTAATAGGCGAGATGCAAACAAAGGATCGTCAATCAACAGTTTTATGGCACAATAACATGGTCATTGCTTTGGAATTGCGAGCTAAAATAGCGTACATACAACTAAGACTAGATAAAATTATGGTTGGAGCACTCTTTCGGAGTTTATGTTAATAATAATTAAACAAATAACACTAAAAACTAAATAAACTACGATCGCCTTTGCGGCTTTTTTGATTTTTTGACGTTTAAAATTTAGTGTTGCTTGACGTTAATTGCTCATAATTTTTAATGAAACATCATTTTTTTCCCATAGACAATTGAGGTGCTTTGTTATTTTTAGCCTGGCAACTGTATCCTGACGTCACCGGAATCGAGCCCACGAATCTAATCGAGCCGAGATTAGCGATTAAAATTCAAAATCGTTACTCTGCTAGGAAAAAATCGTGACATGATCGATCTGCCAGTAAAGAAGATTCTTACCACAAACAGTCACATTTATTCTTCTGAATGACGTTAAATCAAACTGACATTTCAAAGAATGAAACACAAAAAATTCAATAAATATTTTACTTCATTTATATAAGTGCTCTAATGTTATTAATTAATTTTATATGGTGAGTTGCTCTGTCGGATGAGATTTTCCAATGGAACATTTCAAAATTAAATAGACGTCATTAATTATCATTGCATAAATTTGCATTGTGTTCTGCTTATACATTCAAATGCTCGGGAAGTCCGACTTGTGGCTACAGAACATTGTGAAGTCTTCTTCGCGCAACCATTGGATGCAATGTAATGTATACAAAGCTGGAAAATTCAGGCACAAAGGGTTAATCAGTCTAGCCACCCATGAAAATGTCTTATAAACCAATAGTAAAAATCGGCGCGAAATTCAAATGTTCTATGTTCTATGGGTGCATTTTAATAATTTGCCGCCTTTTCGCACTGACAAGTTTGCCGGATTATAGGTTCTCTTTGCGCTTGTTGTTTTTTTTAACAATAATATTTAATTTTTCAGTTTATTTTATTTAATGGTGCTTGTAAGATGCGATACTATATCTAAAATTGAGACTAACACAGAGTCGTTTGATGGCGTTACTTACCCGTTCAATATGCGGTTCACACAACAGAATGCGGGTATGTAATCACTAATCAAAATTTAATTGTTCATCATCAGATATATTGGAGTGGCCATGATGTTCAAAATATCTGAAAGTGCACTGTTTCTTCAGATATTTACGACACTACGATGTATCTGCGATAAGAATAAACATTAGACAGTTTAAAAATGTACCTTACATAATATAGGTACATGACGTTAAGCCTGTCGGAAAAATTATAAGTCTTATCCTCATATTAATAAGGATTAATATATAACTGTCAAAAGTTCATTCTTTGAAATTGATGCTGCAATAGTACCTATTACCTGCCACTTACCTGCCAGCATCATTGGCAATATTGCGAAATATTTTTAGTATTGCCTGAATACATGGCCGGTGTTTCTAAACAAAGTATGTTATTGTTTAGTTACAAAAAGAACATATTTTGTTGTAGATCCTGACCCTCGAAGCTCGAAAGTATTATCTTATCCTAAGAAACAGAAAATGCCATGGCTTTTCATGGTCCCAGTTAGGGATTACAGCACAGCTGGGCTGGAGGAAGTCTTGAATCGATTAAAAAGTAGAAATATGAAGCAAATTGCTACCTCCCCATTTGGGTCAGCAGGCGTGATTTTCACCACCGAATCCGGTTATACTACAATGGTACAAAATTTTATGTCAACAATCGATACTAAGAGAGAACAAACAAGTGAATATACGAAACGAACATATGACACAACGACCGAATTTGACAAATTGTATTACTTATACAATCGGAGAGTAAAGAAAGCAAAAAATAAAAGGCGAACGAGCAAAGAAACAAAGAATAAACCCGTTTCGAAGAAGGAACCTAAATCCGTAAAGGAGAAAACTAAATTCAAATTAAAAGACATGCTCAAGTTCCTTCATTGTAAGAAAAAGAAAGAAAAGTGTGATTCTAAAATTAAATCCGGTAAACAAGAACTTGTAAAGGAAGTTCCATTGTTATCCAGAAAGGATATAATAACAGGGAAAAGTAAAACTGCCAGACCAGCTACAACTGTATTTGATACAAGTATAATTAGAATTACCAACAAAAGTTTTGTTACTAATAAAGAAAATGCAGTAAAGAAGAAAAATAATAGACATGGGCGAACAGTTAGTACGCAAAATAAAGGCGCATCTAAGGTATCAAAAAAATTCAACAAACTGAATTGGCTAACTAATTTAAGGAAGCGTCAATCTTTACTCCAAGCATTAGATTCTGACTCGCGACTCTACGAACTGCTCACAAACAAATTAGCTTATAAAGACTTTGTAGACGGATTCAAATATTATTTGAACTTCGAAAAAGATATGGCGAAATCCAACTTCTCAAACATGGTGTTGTACGAAGCTCATAAACATCATAATGTTGATGATATTGGGAAGTTTATTTTGGAAAAACTGCCGCAGGTACCGTTAACTGAGGGTAGTAACAAGGCTTATGAATCTACTGAGGGAATACCAACGATTGATGATCCTAGTGACAGTGTGCAAATTGACAACACTAAAACAGACCAGCTTATTAATGTGAGCCCTGATTCAGACTCGAGTAAGTGATTAAAAAACCGTCGTAGATATTAGCATTATTTCATTAGAGCCTCCGCTAGCTGTCGCGGATTACCCGGAACGGACGCTCCCCTATTTTGTATTGTATTGTATTCTGGCCATTTTTTTCCGTAACTCGACATCAAACGTGCCTATTTTGAGTGGTCCCAACGCCGGCCCAGTACTTGTTGGGGACTTCACATACACCCTTGAATTTCTTCGCAGGTGTATACAGGTTTCCTCACGATTTTTTCCTTCACCGTAAAGTTGTGAATATCAAATGATATTTCGTACATAAGTTTTTTGAAAAACTCATTGGTACGAGCCGGGGATCGAACCCACGACCGCTTCATAGCAGCCGTGCGTTTTTACCGCTAGGCCACAAGCGCTCCCCTAACAAGAAATTGTGCGGCGCGTGCGACGGGTTATAATATTGAGTTATTTATTAAATTATAAATTTGGTATTAACGTATTTATTGATGTTGGTTCCAGATGCACGCCTGGATAAATACAGCACTGCTACAATTGCTGCACCAAATCGTCGATCTCTCAATTCTCTTAAAGAACAATTAATTGAGTTTCAAAGACCATCATGGCTTACTAGAAAATCTATGATTTCTCGTTTCAACTCACCTCAACGTCCTAGAAGACAAAGGAGATTTGTCATTCACGCACAACCAATTCCCTTTGATACAACCCAATTCCCTCATTCCCTCAAAACAGACACAAGTCGAATAAAGGGTAGTACAAAAAACATGGCGTTTGCAAAAGTAAATTTAGTGGAATCTTCAAAAACAAAGAAACCATTCAGTTTTTTTCGCAAATTCAAAAAACACCAGAAACGCCAGGCACAAAAAAGTGGCATTTTCAATAAATTACGACAAATATTTTCTAACGGTCAATCTTCAACCGCTAGGACCGGACCATTGAGAGTTAGTTATGGTTATCCTTCCAATCTATACGACGTTGTGAACGTGAAATATCCTTTTTATAAATCAGGAATGAATTACGATCTAGATGTTGTTCTAGATAAAGTAAAAAAAACTGCTCAAAGTCACACCACTCCGTTTTCGTTCGGAGACGATTTTGAAAGGGAACGACCCGATACGAAAAAGCCTAAGATATCTGGTAAGTTAGTTGTGTATTTTACTTATCACGTTCGCTGAAACTTCGTTCTGTTATTGGAAAATCGCGTCCAGCACAAATCACGCTCTTCTGTGTATATCTCATAGGATAATTCAACTTTTTGGGCAATACTGTTACTGATTACTGTTACTCAGACGCCACGGTCGCCACGTCACTAAACTTGGTCGTTCGCCGCATGCAAACGTCGTCGATTGCCTGGCAACCTCGTATTGTAATTCGCCTCTAGTGTAATTGCCACTACATGCTTACCCGAAAACACGAATGTGTAGGTGGGTGAATCAACTCTTTTCTGTCTGTTATTACCATGGTTACGGTCGCCTGAGTCAAGCTGGTTTTATACATATATGCATAATTATGATACTTAAACTATGGAAATATGCATTTTCTGTTGTTAATAAACCCTTTCCTTGATGAGCCATTTACAAACATGGACTATATTCATGTTTGCATAAATTAAGTAGCTGTATTTTGCATAAAACCAGCGTGATTCAGGCGACCTTAACCATGGCGATAACAGACAGAAAAAAGTTGATTCACCCACCTAGACATTCGTGTTTTTGGGTAAGCATGTAGCGGCAATTACACTAGAGGCCGAATTAAAATACGAGGTTGCCAGGCAACCGACGACGTTTGCATGGAGCGAAGACCAAGTTTAGTGACGTGGCGACCGTGGCGTCTGAGTAATAGTTTTGTTTTGTATCTATTTGAAGTGGCGAAAAGGTTTTCAGACAACCCTTTTTATTAAAATTTTGACTTGTGATGTACCCAGGGCAACAATCCCTGTCACTTAAAAAAACGCCAAAAATAAATTTTCTACGAGTAGACAACACTCCGTGTCTATATTTACTGAATTTGCCACCTTATTTTCAGGGAATTTTCTCAGAGATGCTTGGACACAGTACATATAATAAGCAGGCGTTTAATTTAGTGATTACCATTGCAGCCTATAGTCGACCAGAACCTGAGATACCTTTCGAGCTGACAACACCGCAGGTAAAAGACGCAGCTCTACGGAAAGAACTTCAAAAACTGCAAAAAGCTCATGACACTTTATCCAAATCCTTCGACGCGTACTACGGCATTGATAGGAAAATACATAATAAGTCAAGAATTACACCTCAAGCACGGAATAAGTCGAAGATTGTAGGTATGGTATAACTGTCATAGTACCTAGGTAAAGTAATTCGTTTTTAAATGGTTTTTAAACTGCACATATTATCGTTCTTTGTCTATTAGTAATGCTACTGTACTTGGCCTACAGCCACAAATTTTGAGGATTTGTCTCTGTCAATCCCACGAATGCGTCATTTGAGTGACAGAAACAAATCTCCGAAATTTGCGGATTTTGAGGTTCGGTTTCGGTGTAGGGTCACTGCATAAAAAAGGGTCTGCCGACTCCATTTATTGAATGACGTCTCTATGATCTCAGTGCGATGTGCGATCTTTGATAACGATTTTCAGCTCGCTCTGATCAAAAATCAAAAAATTCAAAATGGCGACCTTTATTCATAATAAGGACCTCGGAGATCTTTCATATTACCGCCCATATGTTGTCTTAATAAAATTACCTATTTAATATTAAATAACACTTATGAGGCAATAACAATACTAATTTCCATATTCCTTTCTTTTTTTTTAAATTCTAATTACTTGTATCATTGTTCGGAGCAAAGAATTTTGTAATAGCTCTAAGTGGAAACTGTTTTGGCTTATGAGTTAACTATGTTTGTTTACCTTAATGTATTATTTTGTGCTGTATGTTTCCCAAATAAATAAAATAAAAATAAAAACACTTAGTCGTTCACCTGCAATGTCTGGCAACCTCAAACTTTATTCGGCGACCGCATTAGGCGAACGACGAAGTGTAATTGGCGCGTTATAATAAATGTATGGTTAGCAAGATAAGCTATTTTGACTCCCTATTTGTACGTGTGTATACCTTAGTGACTTCTAAGTAGGTAGGTATGTAGATTGAGGAACGATTATATTAATTGAGTTATTTCATAAATTTTTTGACAGCTACGTCTGCGCATAAAGAAGGGGCACGGACAAAAGACACTACAACTACTACTACGACTACCGAACAGAACACTGTTTCAACAATGGATAATTTTGATTTATATTATGATGATGATATACAGGATATGAGTAAGTATTTTTTTCTATTAGAAGAGCTCACTCAGCGAACCGGATTACTCATGTAATTTAATGTAAACAAGCACGACATCTTCGAAAAAACTCGGTGGGCGGTATGTATCAGGCGGATCTTCAGAGCATTTTTTTGTATTTACCGGTTTTTTACGGACGGGAAGTGGTGTGTGATACCAACCAATATTTTTATAATAAATTAAATTAAAATGGGACTGGTAGTAGCGAGAAGGAGAAGTTGTTGCCGATTTGTAAGAATGAACTTTTGTCAGTTAGGTATAAATAGATTAATCCTTATTAATAGTTTACTATGACAGTAGACTCGCCATTTTTCCGATAGTCTTAACGTCATATCATATATATATATTATAACTTTATAAGGCTCATTTCTAAATAGGGATGATGACTGGCAAGTCAAATCAGCATCTTTTTTCGAACTGTCAAAACGATCACCAGAATTCACCACTATGGAATTTTATATGAAATACTCAAAAGTGACGTCACGTTTGAGTACTGCCAAATGACCTACTCTTTTAAGTTCTTTTCAATTTATTAAATAGAAGTTCTGTACAAAAATTACTTCAATCTACATCTTAGTGATAATTTCTTCGTGTATTATGTCGTGCATAATGTTAAATAATTTATTTTAACTACAGTCATCATCCCTATTGTCAAATGTTCATTCTTAGAAATCGGCAACTATACTTCCGGTCATGCAGACCATTGACAATACAGAATGGTACGCGATGCGCCAAGCGACGTGGACGCATCGATGATTAATTAAATATCATATTTAATTACGAAATTAGCGCGGCCCGGCCGCTGCTTATGATTCGCCGCGATGAGTGCCTCTTCGAGTCAACCCATCGTGAACGATTTCCTCGCCTTCCTGCAACAGAAGGAGAAGGTGCTGCAGGAGGGAGGAATGGATGCTGCAACCGCTGTCCAGTTTAGTTCGCGGGCATCGAGTTTCAGTGTGGATGACATCTGTGAAGCGAAGCAGGTGTTGTGCCAGTCCCTTGGGATTGTTGGCACGTATGTTCCTCACAGAAAAGGGGATGAAACCGGGAAGAAGTCCCTTTTGGATATACAGAAGATCCTTAAGGAGAACCGAGAGCGAATTCCGGAGTTTGTATCGAAGGATGCCTCTATCCTGCCGATACATGTTCCAGATAACATCGACGTTCGCTACTTGTATCAGGACATCGTGGCCCTAAAAACAAGTTTAGCAGAAGTCATTTTGAAATTTGAAGCCGCCCAAGTCACTATTGCCGAGCTACGTGACGAAGTTGATAGTTTACGGAATGTCTCGACTCGGTCGACGGCATCAAATTTCAAGAGCGCTGACCGGCCCGCTACAAACGCTGAGCCTGTACGATCGCGTGCTGCTGACGCTGCTCCATGTGTCGCGGCCGCCGCCCCGCCGCCCGCGCGCCCCTCGCGCGTGCCGCCGTCTGTTGCAAAGTCACGTCAGCGTAACTACGCCACGTCGTTTCGTCGCCTAAATCAAACTAGTTTTAAGTCGTTTTTATATTTTTGTGTTTTTGTAGTTCACAGTGCCTTGGTGTTTAACTGTTATGCTGTGTAACTTATTTGAATAATAAAATAAAATAAAAAATAAATTCCAGAACATTTCATACGTCAACATAAAAATACGCGCATCTTTCGTCTTTTGGATGACATTGATGATTGTAGTTAAAATAAATGATTTTATATTATGCACGACATAATACACGAAGAAATTATTACTAAAATGTAGATAGCAGTAATTTTAACAGAACTTCTATTATTATATATTATTAGTTATTAATAACTTGAAAAGAACTTAAAAGAGTAATTTGGCAGTACACAAACGTGACGTCACTTTTTTGTATCAGTATAAGACATAGGTAGTGCCCTGACAGTTCGGAAAGAGAGTTGATTTGACTTGCCAATTGACTATTCTTAATGGTAGAAACTTCTTCGCATGGTCATTGAGGGTTCAATTGAAGTTGCGACCCACAGAATTAGATTTGGATAGTTCATTCATTTGTATGGCGGCCGAGCGTGTCAGATTTTGTACTGATGTTATTACTTGCTTATGATTTTAAATATGTCTCAGGCCCTTGAGTATTCATATTTTTTTTGTGTTGTTGCAATTAATATTACTTAAGGAGGCATTATTAATGTTTTTGTTCACTTCAACTTACAAAATTTGACGCCCGAAAGCTGCAAACTGCGATTAAAGACGGACAACTCAGTGGATTTCACTGAGTTCATTTGACACGCTAAGTAGATACGTTTGCTTGTTCTATGGTATACAGGGTGGAAAGGCACGACGTTCCATCCCGCAAAGGGGGGATTGCTGAGGCTTAGAACTATATTTCCTCTAAAGAAACTAGGCTTATATTCTTAAGCGTTTAGAAGTTATAGCCTGTTAACTTTTAATGCAAAAAACTGCAAGTGACAACCCTTGTTAAGTTCAGTGACATCTAACAACAACACAAAGGTCTGTGACCTTTATCAAAACAACATTTCTACCCAGAGTATTTTGTAAAAATATTATAATTTGCGAACTACCCTACGACAAACTATCTACAGCACGGATTAATCTTGGACCCCGCTTCTCTTTCACAAAATCTCCTGCAACAAACACTGCATCAAATGACATAGTCATAATAATTACTTTTAGCTTTGAACAATTCAAAATTGGTTAATTATTGTTCTCAATTTGCTTGTAATGCGGTCTCCAACATGTCTCCAAGGGTTATTTATTTAATCTGTGATCCACAGATCATAGAATTAGAATAAAGCCAGAGATAAATTGAGACTAAGGTAAGTTAATACATACGCTGAATCAAAAGACTTTATTTTTATTATTACTAAAAACAGCGTTAGGTACTTTTTTCAACTTACTCATATTTTATTTTATCCACGAAATTTAATTTCATTAAGTATGACATATTACAAATAGTTTCAGTCGTGTAGATTGGGCTTTATAAACCTATTTCTGTACTTAGTCTCAACTTGTCTGTGGGTAGGTAGTTAGAATTTTTTAAGTGGGTAGTTTGCATTACTATGTTACTTTCTTTTGTAATAATGCTCAGTTTTACCCGTGATAAGATTGTGACGCAAATTAATTGGAAATGACGTAGCAATATTTATTTTCAAAATGCTTTTGGATGCCCGCGGTTACCTAAATTTACTCATGTTATACGCGGAGTGTAATTACAACGCCGAAGAGACATTCCGAATTCCGACGGTACAGAGAAACATATCCTCCTCCACACCCAACTAGCCGTACAACTATTTTACGGGCCTTTGATCGCGTGGCAAATAATCAGGCCATAGTACCACGAACGGGCCATAATGATCAACGGGGAGGAGGTGTAGTTCAGATTGCCGCAAGGCTTGAAGAACGAGTGTTACGGTATTGTGAGCAGCATCCAAGGGCTAGTTCGAGGCAGGCAGCTCGACGTTTCCGCCTAACTCATATCGCAGTACTCAAAATACTGAAACGTGCACGTCTTCACCCTTATAGCATTCAGCGAGTTCAAGCTCTACTGCCCAGGGACTGCCCTGTACGAGAAGCGTATTGTCGTTGGCTTTTGGACAAAGTGGAGGAAGATCGCCTGTTCATACGCCGCATTATTTGGAGCGATGAAAGTTTGTTTACGCGTAACGGAATGTGGAATAGGCGAAATGAACATTTCTACGCAGAAGAAAATCCTTTCGAATACCGACATTCTGGCCACCAATATCGGTGGTCAGTCAACGTCTGGGCTGCAATACATGGTGATGAACTGATTGGGCCTATTTTTTTGCCTCCGACTTTGAACCGACATGGATATTTAGCACTTTTAAATACGGAGTTGCAGGATTACCTAGACGAGTTACCAGTGGCGGAGCGTAGAGGAGTATGGTTTCAGCAGGATGGTGCACCGGCTCATTCTGTTAACAAAGTACGTACAGCGCTGAACGCAGAATTTGGAGACAGATGGATCGGGCGGTTCGGGCCGCATCGTTGGCCGCCAAGATCACCGGACCTGACGCCGTTGGACTTTTTTCTTTGGGGGACTATCAAGGATACAGTGTACAAAACGGAGTGTGACACTGCCGAAGAAATGAAGCAAAGATTGGTCAATGCTTTCGACAGCCTGCGCGGTAGAAACGTTCGAGAGCGAATATTAGCAAAGGTACATCGGCATACACGCGCACGAGCTGCAGCCTGCATTATAAGGCACGGAGGCAACTTTGAACACAGAATGTAAATTTATAGGTAATAATTCAGTTGTAAATAAAGTAAGTAGTTACCTATTGTTTTTCAAATTGTTCCTATTGCATACCTACCCACATCTTTATCACAAAGTAAATATTTTTGTAAACATCAAGTGTCACGTGTAAGCAAATAATACGTAGAAATATTAGGGTTGTCACCACGGCAAAAAATAATTAATTTTAGTGTTTTTAGTATGGTCCGTAATAAAAATCTAAATAGTACGATTCGATTCTGTATCGTTTAAACTAACCCCCCTTTATGGGAAAGAACGTCGTGCCTTTCCACCCTGTATAATTATGACATCTGTGTTGCGACCAATGTAAACAAACCTTGTAATCAAAATGTGTTTAATTTCCAATCTACGTCATTGAATACTCATAAATTCATGTGTTATTACCACTACATCATCCTAAAATAGTGCTAGATTATGTATATTTCTTTGAACGGTTCGTTTACATTGTCGCGTTTACATTATACTGCGAATAACGGCAATTTACACTTTGTCGTTCACCAATCAAAGTATGAGGTTGCCAGGCAACCGACATTATTTGCACGCGGCGAACGACTAAGTGTGATTCCCGCATTAAGTAATGGTGGTAGTTTGGATAATGTATTGTCTTCTTTAATTTTTTTTATGTCGTATAAATTAAGTTTCTACTTCATTTTCATTACACAAGGTGACAAATCTATAAAATCGTGTTTTGTCTGTCTACCTACATTTCTGAACTTAGGACCAATAATTAAATATAACTAAACGGTTAAACTCAACTGTATTTAGTCACAACGCACGACATAATTTCAGAGAGCCTATAAGTTGCAGGCATACCATTAGTTTACTCGTATCGGTTACGTTAGGTTTTAATCGACATGTAAAACATTCTGCCGCGTTCGCAACGATTTATTGGAGCGGGCGCGATTAATAATGTATATTCTATTTACTGTGATGTAAATTAAGTACCTACATGTGCATGTCGTACCTAAATAAAATCGAAGTTTTTGACACATATTAAGACTAGAATGTCAAATTTGAGAAAATTAGAGCCCTTCTAAGCGGCAATTGCACTTGGTCGTTCGCCAGTTTCGCCACATGCAAACATTTTCGGTTGCCTGGCAACCTCGCACTTTGATTCGGCGACCCCAATTGACCGCATTATGCGACCGACCAAGTGTAATTGCTTTACGCAGTGGCTCTACATTTTCAGGGCCAGCTTTCGCGGTGGCTGTAGCACATTTACATCGGATACACACTGACATGCCAAATGAAGATGTCAGCGGGAATGATTTGAGTGCTGAGGAAACCGAGTAGGTATTGTAGGTAGGCGATAAATTATTCCATACAGTCTAGGTCAAGAATACGGGGTTTGTCAGCCGCCCTGAGGTTGCAGGTTCTAATACCAGCGAGGGATCACAAATATTCGTTTTCTCAATCATGGTTTATTTCTATGTATGTGTCTGTCTAATTATATATTATGTATGTCGCATCGTCGCATCGTAGAGGTGTATGAAACCTATACAACACAAGCCTTACTTACCGTGGGACTAGGCCGATTTGTGTTTTGTCCCATGATATTTATTGAAATAAAACTATTAAAACGGATAAACTCGCGTATATTAGTCATCCGCAGACCACGTACCTTGTAAAGTGCACTATTATTCAATATACTCTATGGTAAAGTGTTCGAAACGTCGGAATGAAGTTAAAATTAGTTAATATACGCGAGTTTATCCGTTTTCATTGTTTTATTTCATGTGTAATCCTCGCGGTAACCGAAGAAAATATTAGATATTTATTGATTTAGTGATGCGCGCAAAGGGCCACATTTATTTATACACAAGCCTATATATATTATAATGCTGTGTATATTTTTTTTTGCATTTTTATCTTTGACTTTATACTAGTTGCGAATCTTATTTGTTAATGATTTTTTGTAACACTGATTCCTCCTTTATTCTTACAACCAAAACTCACGACATTGACAAGACACGATACTTTTTTTTATACCTACTGTTTATGTGATTTGTCATCTTTTGACCATAATGGCGCCGTCAAATTAGACATTTTTGTCAAACAATATCTGAACACGCTTTTATTACTATAACGATAGGAGATGTTCAGATATTTTTGAGCGCGCCGGACGCTACGATATAACTGATGGCGACTGTACTTATTGTACTGTTGAAATCTGCGACTAAGGCATGAATCTGGTTATATTGACATTAATACGGAAATTGTACCTCGTTGTTCGCCGAATCAAAGTATATAATAAGGTTGATAAAGCAGCAATCACACTTGGTCGTTTGCCTCGGTGTAATTCCCGCATAATATAGCTTTGGGTGGGACTAGTTAGTGCCTAAAGTTGGGAAATCGGGGGATTTGGGAACTCCTAGATAAATGAGCGTTTTCCAAATTAAATCTCGAAAACCCGATTCTTCCAGATCTGGACATGCTTGGGCTCATTCGAATCAGAATCAGGAGCCGATTCGATCCTGGTAATAAAAAATAGTGTCCCAAAAAAAACGTCCACTACGTCACGATTTTTGCATGAACTTACTATGACCGTGGCGTAAAGGTGCGTTTAAACT
>JALPQI010007286.1:0-59294 GCA_025490895.1 Thaumatotibia leucotreta | reverse complement strand
AGACATAAAGACAATTATTAAGATTAGATTCAAGTCTGTCTCTTTCCATCTTACTCTATGAAGGTTCTTTATATAGGGTATTAAAATTTAGTTCAGGTGCGAAGATACCGCCATCATTAAATCTGAGCAATCTGATTAAAATGGATTCACATACTGTTCGGTATACGAATATAACAATATATGCATTGATTTATAAATATTGTAATTATTCTGAGTTTAATAAAGAAATAAATTATTATTTTGTTGTGTATACGTAAAATAACAAAACGTTTTAATTTCCGTAAGCCTCGAGGCGGCCATAATCATACGGGTCTCAGAGGAAATAATTAAAAACAGTTTTGGCACGGTCCCGTACGTATTTTCATTACGTTTGTGATTGTATTGAAATATTGTGTTCGGCCATTACCAACGTGGCTCCGCGCCAAACCAATATGCAAGTGTTCAGGCGACTACGCTACCGCAGAATTCTAAAACGAAGTATATAATCATCAATTTCGACCGCACTTACGACGTTTGGTTTCTAAGTTACTTTTTGGGACAGTAATATCTTCAAAGGGCGTATACGCATGGAGATTCTAAGAGACTTGTGGCGTTTTGGTTGTGAGGTAGTAAGCCGTGATCACCTATATTGCGGGCACTTTGTAAGACAGGATTGGAGACTCCGAGCTTTCTACGTGAGTTGTTGTTGTGTGTTTGCTTTATGATATTGGGAAGAGAGTTAAATGTACTGGTTTTTCGTCGATTAAACAACAGGCAAGAATTATAATGACAAACAATTCATTTTATTTGAGAAACTCGTTCAGAATAATGAAATAATTTATATTATATTAAAGCCTACAATTTTCGTAGGTGCTAAAATCGAACAAAGGTGTGCCTTCGGTGTGTAGTCGTGAGTAACATAAGTTCAGTTAAAATCAGCAGTCTCGGTATAAAATGAGAATAACAAGTACTGTCAGCCACATGTACCTAAAGCAAAAGAGACCAATGTGAAAAAAGGGGGAATCTATACATTACAACATCGAACGGGTAATTAACGGGTATCAACTAGGTTGAGCCTAGATCTAAGCTGATATTACACTCTTATCTTGAATATGTACTTTCTTCTGTATGTTCGTACCCCAATACCAAACGTTGCAATTTAAAGACTCATCAATTGCTCCCAAAAAGAAATTTCTCAAAGAAATTTAGTTTTCAGTAGCATTAACCGTATTCTCAAAATTAATAACCTTCAATTGGTGGCTTTATTATTGAATCGTACAGAAGAAGTGATATAACTATTCTAATCGTCAGTAGAAACTTAAAAAAACGTAAAGAAATATGGCTGACTTTCTAAAGTATTTTCCGTCTTTGACACACACCGTTAAACACGTTCGCAGATATAATGATTACGTTGATACTAATACGAGTAAATAGCAATAATTTTAACTAATAATCAATGTGAACTGAAAGTTTAAGGTTGGTGATATTTAAAATCAAGATTGTGTTCTTAAAGTGCGTGATCATGAAATAATAGAAATAAAAATAGATATAGAAAATAACTTATTCGTGACACACGTTAACAAGGACAAAGCAGATATGACAGTATACAAAATAAAAAGAAAAGGTGCCACGAAATGGTCTCATCACAGCATATTGCTGGCGTGAGCCGGCGCTGATCTTTCGAAGAGACCAATAATGTCAGTTTTTAGGTTAGTTTACGTTCTTTTTAGATTCTTCTGATGAATGGTATATATCCAAATATGAACCAGTCGTTCACAGTAAAGAAAACATTTCAAAACCTATTAAAATAAACGCTCAAACATAAAATGCAAATTGTTACCCGACTGAGACACGAGTTGTGAACTAGAAAGTTTAATTAAACCAAACTTGCGAGATGACGTCCAATTCTAGTTAATCCTTGTCTCCTTAGGGCTCTTTAACAATATCCAGTTCCGAAACTGATGTCGGCTAATTTTGGACAGGCCAGTAGCAGATAAATATGACGACTTTCTGTATTATCAAACCGCGATTAGAATGGGATTCGAAAGTACTGTTAATACAACAGTGTATACGTCAGTCTAGGATAATATATTCTTAGTTATATTCATAATATTCCTAGTTTAAGTGCCAAGACTTACACGGACAATAGAATACGAGTAATTAATCACTCACTACATCTAACAACTCTTTTCTAGGTAAATGAAGTGTCAGTTGTTGTGTCTACAGTACTTTTCAATCTCTTTCTGATTCTGGTTTGATAATGATTGGGTAGATATCTGAGCGTTTCAACCGCCTAATTTTGGTGGCATCATTTTTGCCGAAGTTTCTCAACGTCTCAATGTTATACTTCGTCATTTGAATAAGGTACGGTGCCTCATTCAAATGACGAAAGTAGCATATTGTAACGAATAAATAGAAACTTCAGCAAAAATGATGCCATCAAAATTAGGCGGCTTAAACGCTCAGATATTCATCCAATTATTTCTTTACCCCCTTATTCATAACCGTCAGCAAACTTCGGGAACTGGTAAGTATTGTTTGTTCTTTTCGGTCATATCAAAATGTCTATAAGACTGAAAGGGACACACAGTACTTATTGCCTTGCTAAGATAGGAGACTCTTATGAACAAGCGGGTTAATATTTAAGGTGCAAAACCTTTGGGAAACACAGTTAACACATTTCTAAGCCAACATTTCTTACCAACGAATAAAATCATTTATAGTACATAGTACATTGTTTATTAAGAGCGGTAAATAAGAAATTGTGGACAAATGTGAAAGTAAAGCCCAAGCTGAAGGCGCGGCCGACGACTTAAGTAAAAAGCACAACTCACAAGTGCAGAGAAGTACTACTTTCCGCAGGATTATGCTTCATAGAAAAGCGCTTTTCGAACACATGGCTGAACTTGGAAACAGTTTGTTGCATTGTGCGGTAAGACTAAGTAACCTTTTTTCAGAGTTTCCGGCTGTCCCTCTGTCTGTCTGCCCGCAGCATAGCCGAGTGACCGTTAGTACTAGAAATCTGCAATTTGGTACAGGTTGACAGGTAACTTAAACATATTAATCATGCCATCAAAGTGGTACAATATACACTACAAAAATATTTTTTTTCTCCCCAACTGGTGAAGTGGGAATGTTTTTTTAATTCGCTGTAATCCTATAGCGTGGACCACACTATAGGATTACAGTGAATTAAAAACGCATCAGCGTTGCAATACAACCGAGGAAATGCCGCCAGCATCCTCAGTACAATCCCATAAAAGAGCCAATATTAGAGATATAGGTTAGGTTTGTTAATTGAAGTTTATAAATTTTACAGTTTTGAAATTAGGTTAAAATTAAATAACAATTAAGTAATAAAGAGTGCCATAATTACATTTTATAAAATTGCATCGCGTCGGTACAACGTTGTTCCTTTAAATTATTTTTCTAAGTGAGCTTCAGAGATAATGAGATCTTAAAGCCTTAATTAAAGCGGTTTTGTCCAGTGTTGAGATTCCGAGAACACAGAAAATATTTTTAAAGTGAAAATAAATATTCCAATGTTTTTCTCTATAAAAATACAGAGAAATTGTAAGTATCAAAAGGTTTCAACGGTAATAATAATAGTTAAAGACTAAAGAGTTTTTTGCAATCAGCGAATTTTCATTGGATATTTGTTTGTTATTTCTACTAAGAATCACGTATTATCAATTCCTGTAGACATAATAGAGTAATGCAGGATTATTTCCTACGTTGTGTCACTATCTTCGAAGTTTTGGACTTGACGTAAAATGACCCACTTCTCGCACTAGAGCCTAAAAAGTACACCAACTGTACTAAAAAAATCATTGTGGTTCTGGAATGAAGAGTTGGGACTTTGGGACACTAGAATAGTTCATTACGACACAAGTTCGAAAAACATGAAAAAACTAAATTCGTTTTTGCACGCGTCTCGTACGACGTTTTTTAGTACAGATGGCCCTCCGAAGTTTTGGACCTGACGTAAAATGACACACTTCTCGCACTAGAGCCTAAAAAAGGCATCATCTGTACTAAAATATAATATATTTTTGATTTTCTGTGAATACTTAAGCGATGAAAGTGGCCACCGTACCTACTTATTCAGATCGGTAAAGCTTGAAAAACCCTTTCCGATGGGCAAGCAAAAGAAGTGTACAAAAGTTGAAAAAACCTTTAAAATAAAATCATTACTTGTACAAAAAAATGTGTTCATTGTTTTGACTTCAAAGGCCTTTATGCTACTTATTTATCATATTCAGCTTATAAAAGTAATCAAGCTGAATTAAATGTAGCTAAAATAAAATGAATGTTATTCACCGGCAGAGGAATATGTAATAATTTTTCATTCCATTTACTTTACGTTAAAATTCAATTCATCTTTTCTGTTATTAGTTCACAAATCACATCACCTAGACTGAGATAAGCGCATAATTACGCCTTACTTCCAGCGAATTAAACCTCAGAGTGCCTAGTAAATACTTTGTTGGGTAAAGTAAAGGGTAATAACCGTGGATTTTCTTGAATAAAAATCTCAGAAACGTCTTTTGGATCATCATCAATCCTCAATAAATTAATGGTCAGTGACGCTTAAATCCCTTAGTCGACTCTTACGACACCCACGGGAAGCGTTGGGGTGGTGACAAATGAAAATCATACACTTCAACCAATTAGTTTGCCTCCCTAGTAATACCTATTCATACACTCGCTGTCAATGAATACGGGCAAGGTAGATATAAAAATAGCAAACACATGATTAAAAACTCGTATTACCATACATTTTAGGTGCTTTTCTTAAACGGTCTACATTTTTGTCTATACAAACCGACCTAACGACGATTTTAAAGTTATTTTGAGTTTATTTATAAACTTAGGGAAATTCAAATACAACCTGATTTAAAAATAGATTTTACCTACACCATAAATATTTTTAAAGAATACCTATTTGAAATCTCCATGTTTGCATTATTTTCTTTGAAAAAGACCACCTGACCCGTTTTCATTGCCAGAGTGTGTAGGTTTGAACAATATCCATAACTCAAGTACCTACATTAGATTTTCGCCTCTAGCCAAAGCCCTTTAATCTGTTTAGTAACTCAAAGCATAACACGATATCCTTCAACCCATGTCCAAGTTGAGGCCACTAAAATGGGATTAATTAAGATAGAAGCGAATGTGTTAATTAAAGACTGACGTGTGCTCAGGGAATGTCCGACTACCTATTTCATGCCTTAGTTGCTAAAGGAAGTATGTTAAATAAACTAAGAACACTACAAGTCGTTTATTGACGTGTGGTGACGGGAGTAAGAATACATTTGTTACCACCCCAACTCCTACTGCGGGTGTCGTAAGAGTCGACTAAGGTATTGAAGTGTCACTGACCATTATTTGATAAAAGATTGATGATGGGCAGCAGCGTCATCATAGTGGACACATTACTGCGATCGCCAATCCACTTGCCCAACGTGGCGATTATGGGTATTTACCTCCTAATGCGTCTATACTGGCAGCTGCTGCTGGGTTACTTAGTCTTAGCCAGGCATGGCAAAGAGAGCTGTGGTCGAATCTTAGGCATCCCGTAACTGCCTTGTAATTGGCATGCGATGGTGACGCTGGAGTAGTTTTTAGGGGGTATACCTCCAGCCTCGCTATGGCTGGAGGGAGTCCCACATATCCCGCCAAATGGCTCCCCGAGCCGGGGGAATGGGTAACGCATTTCCGACTCCGTCGGCAAAAACCGGCTAAGAGCATGTGGGCTCAGGCTCAGTATAGCCTTTCTTAGTTATTCAAATTGCTGTAATCTTATAGTAATAAGCATACCCTGGGATAACTGGGGGCAAGTTATAGGGATTGATATCGATTAAAAAGTTGTCGATATAATTATAATAGCAGACGTGCTTATTGAACATTCTCGGTTACAGTACAGAGGTTCGATGTAATATCTGA
This sequence comes from Thaumatotibia leucotreta, assembly GCA_025490895.1. NCBI lineage: Eukaryota > Metazoa > Arthropoda > Insecta > Lepidoptera > Tortricidae > Thaumatotibia > Thaumatotibia leucotreta. Next base: position 53,369 of record JALPQI010007286.1, on the reverse strand, counting down.
TATGGGGCCTCTTCAGATAGTAAAAGTATGCAGATGTCATTTTAATCAAAATGACTTGGCCACCATGGCCTTTCATGTGTCCGAAGCGCTGGAAGGGGATCCTTCATCACACCAGCATCAATGATGTTATCCGTCGCGCCCTTGTTAGCGCGAAAATACCGGCCGTCCTAGAGCCCAACGGTCTGGCCAGGGACGACGGCAAGAGGTCTGACGTGCCCTGGAGCATGGGTCGGCCGCTAGTTTGGGTCGCCACCTGCGTTGACACTCTGGCGCCGTCCCATGTTTCGGTCACCGGCATTGCTGCTGGCGCCGCGGCATCATTAGCCGAAAGTCTCAAGCGCCGTTTGGTGTGGAGACCTTGGGGCCATGGGGGCCAAGTGCACATGGACTTTTTAAAGATCTAGCAGCTCGCCTAATAGAGACCTCAGGCGACAGAGGGCTGGCCAGTACCTTGCACAGCGTTTGAGTATAGCTATACAACGGGGGAATGCGGCCAGCCTTCTGGGTACCTTGCCCAATGACGGCGATATAGGCCAATTTTTTTATTTATAGGTAGTTAAGTTAAGTCCTTATATATTTTGTTTTCATAAATAACAATTTAAATATTGATATTATAATATTGATTGACACGACACTGCTCGTAGTTAGTTTTTTTCATTCTCGCAGAAAAATTACATTTTGCTCACTAGTTTCAAGCAGCATAACCGCCATGTTTGAGCAGCTAAGGTGAAATATTTTTTTCGGATTCCTCCTCTAATAGTAAAGTGGGGATTATTTTTTTTATTTTGCTGTTATCCTATGGTGTGGGGTATCGTTGAATATGTCTATAAAAAAAAAGTAATAGTCCCAAAAGAAAGTTTTTTTCTTAAATCAATATATTTGGAGATAGCCACTCCAGAAGAAAAAAAAGGCCTCTCCCCCTCTAACTTTTGATCCATATGTCCAAAAAACATGAAACAAATCATGGATGGCTTACAGAATAATTTAAAATAAAACTATTACGAACATTATCGGCCCAGCGATTTTTTAATAAGCCAGTTTTTTATTCAAATATCTTAGGAGTACTAAACATTGTATGCCGCCTCTGGCCTGGTGCTGAAAAGGACACCCGAGCCTTTACAATCGAAGTGTACGTTTTAAATGTACCAAAGATCCCCCCCGGCACCCTCCTAATGTGATGCGCGGAATTTAGATAACAAAACATATTTCCTGAAAGAATCACAGCCAAGTCCGAAGACTCAAAGCTTACATCCTTAGACAGCTTAGTCACTTCATAAAAAATCGGCAAAGAGCCTGTCGGGCCATGCTCAGAACGGCTGAGCCGATTATATTCGATATAGTTTTATTTTAAAGTATTGTATAAGCCCACTCTTTTTTGGACCCATGGATCGAAAGTTAGAGAGAGGGAGACACAATTTTAGGGTTCCGTAGTAAACAAGGAACCCCTTATAGTTTCGCCATGTCTATCTGTTCGTCTGTCCGTCGGTCTGTCCACAGCATAGCTTAGTAGCTGTTAGTACCTACTAGAAATCTGCAATTTGGTACAGGTATACATATTAATCACGCCAAAAAGGGGTAGAATAAAATATCGAAAAAAACAATTTTTTCGGGTACCTCCACTACTAGTAAAGTGGGGATTATTTTTTTATGTTACTGTAATCCAATAGTATGGGATACCATTGAATAGTTAGGTCTTTTAAAAATAATAAGGGTTTCTAAATTTATTAGTACAAGCAATAAAAGCTTGTATCAAAAATACAAAAGCGGAATTCTTTACCAGCACATGTGTTTCCTCATACATATAAGTAGGGACCCTTTAACTCAAGCGTGAAGAAGCATCTAGCGGACCAGCAAGGCGGTGGCAACTGATAGGTTAACGCTGGTCTCCTGTTCGTTGCCGCCGCGATTTGGGCTACACTTTTCACTTACGATCAGGTGGAATGGAGCCACTTTGTTGTGCCAATAGAAATGAATACATTTTTACAGATACTTGTTTGACTAAAGCATCTGTACCCACTTTCTGTGTAAAGGCCGATTTGGTCATTTACGTGCGATCGGAATCTCTGGACCGGGCCATTACCGCCAGACTGGATAACTCCGAACGTTCCCGTATATACTCGGGTTTTTCCGAGTGATTCAGAATTTGAGCTTCATGTTGACTGTTTCACGATGCGGCTATCTTATAATGATAATATGTACTAGTTGTTTGTTACCTACTCGAAGAAGAGTTTGTTAAGAAGTAAATTTCTATAAACTCGAATATGATTAATCACCGAATTTTTTTTTTTTTAAAACCGACTTCAACCGATTTCTCCAAGATCCCCGATTTGTTTCCATCATTGGTTTCCTCAAATCTTACTTTCTGAATTCAAATTAACAACTAATAACATTTGAAGAGATCCCTCATTTCTCCAAGATCGCATCATCAGACCCCAACTTGGTACCAACGGGACCATCTCGGAGTTATACACATTCGATTACAACAAAATAATTAAAATCGGTTCTCGATTTTCGGAGATATCTAGTAACATACAACAAAAAAAAATAGTCGAATTTGAAGTCCCTCCTTATTTTGAAGTCGGTTAAAAATAAATACCGGTCGGTCGGTTAAAAATATGTTTTTATAGTGCCAATCGAGACCATGCCTATCTACAGAAATAATTATTCTAAAGCACCGTCTTAGAAGAAGAAAAATTGATGTTAAATTAAATTCTACTTAACTTTACAATAACTTTACAATAACATTATGTGGTTCATTCCTCTAAAAATAGCTACTTGCTATACAAAATCTATGACGCAGTATTACTCGCTATTAAAAACATTATAGTCCCTTTACCAAAACAGGTCTGTGACCCAGCTTTTCAACCTTCATGTCCCTTAGTCTTGTGACATTCGGCATATCACGGGAGGGTTCCGGTGAGTTCCGGTTGGTCAGCTGATTTGCTATATGAAATCGAGAGTAAAACAGTTAACCCGCCAATAGCGCAAGTCGGACAACATCGGTTCGGGTCGGCGGCGGATCGGACGCGGCGTTATTATTCCATTTGCACTCAACGCCGAGAAAAACTTAGCAAAAGAACCTGCAGGCCTTGCCAAGATCATCATCATCATCATCATCATCATCATCATCATCATCAGCCTATGATAGTCCACTGCTGGACGTAGGCCTCTCCTATTAACTATGCGTATAAACGCATTAGGAGGTAAATGCCCATAATCGCCACGCTGGGCAAGCGGATTGGCGATCGCAGTAATGTGTCCACTATGGCGACGCTGCTACCCATCATCAATATTTATCAAATAGTGGTCAGTGAGACTTCAATCCCTTAGTCGACTCTTACGACACCCGCAAGAGGATTTGGGGTGGTGACAAATATTTTCTTACTGCCGTCACCACATGGCCTAGATGCCATTCTGCAATCGTATACAATAAGCGATAACTAATAAATGTATGAGAATAACGGATGCCAACGAAAAGTCACGTGACCATTTCCATGCATTATTATGGTCACCAGGATGCTTAGCCAAGTTGCCAATCACTAACGCTTAGTGCGACAAAGGCAGTTAGCTGCCTTTCGTTTACGATTGAGGACTAAGCGTTAGCGATTGGCAACTTGCTTAAGCACCATGACTTATCGCTTGTCGTAGACGATTACAGAATGGCATCTTGACTAAGCCTGCTGTAGACTTTTGGTGGACTCGTGATTATCCTATGTCATCCGTTGCCGTCGTGATCTAACAAATAATATGCGGTTTAACGGAGCACGATAAATGCCAAAAGTGGGCCCTGAGGCATTCAGCACCCTGGTGGCTTCTGATGGTCCAGGCTTACACTCTTCTGGCGTCTGTCGTTTATAGTGACGTATGTCACTTTCGCACTTACCTACTAGTTAACACGTTCAAGGGCGTAGCTGCTATAGCATTCGGGTTAAGGCCCCCTTTATATGACACAAATGCTATAGCAGTCTTTAATCGTCCCCTTTTCTTAACCAGAAATGTTAGAGAATTCGCTCCGCTATAGAAAATAGGCATAGTTCTCGGCTTACTGTCACGTTGTACCAAACCTGGATAAGATTACTGTCACATCATATGATTTTTGCTTAGTTTTTGAGTAAGCGCACTCTCTTTTTACGCGCACAAATGCTATAGCAGTCGCGGTAGTATGGGGATTTGTTCAGATTTGCGGCATGTGCGCCGGGAAGTGCAAATACATAAGATGATGTTTAAATCGTTGTAAATACTGTTTTTATCTATTATTTCTATATATTTTGAATACGTTGCTGTAAAGAATTTTAGTAGGTATTTATTTTTTACTGTGAAATGAATTGGAGATGGATTTAAATATGTGAAATGTAAATTAAAATATTTCCATCAATATGTTCGCCGTTGGGTTTCGCTTACGTTTTCAAGAACATAATATGGTCGATAATTGGCTCTAGACGTTTAATACTGTTTGTTTACAGCATAACGGGGGCATACATACATTAGTCAAATATATCTGTAATATTTGTAATAACTAGACGATGAAAAAAAGAACACGAAAAATTTGTCGGGTTGTTCGAAGAGGCAACTGATAAATCTTCGGAAGAGGTTTTAAGTGTCGAGGAGTCGGAACTATCAGCTAACGAACGAGAACTGGTGTGGCAGGACAATGATAATATATAGAATTTTACTGGCATAATTATGTAATCGACTCCTGACTAAGTTATTCTATCGGAAGCCAAACTCCTTACCGTCCGTGAACGTGTTAAAACGTGACAGCAATAAAAATGGAATCATCATAAGTCTTCTAGCGCAGGTAATAGTTTTTATGACATATTTGACGTTTCGTAAAACTTTTTAATTAAACTTTCAGCTGGTTCGTATATCAAATCGCGAGTAAAACAGTTAACCCGCCAACAGCGGGGGTCGGCGCGGCGCCGTACCTTGGACGATGTCGGCGTGAATCGGCGTCGGCTCGGGCCGGCGAAATTATTCCAATTGCACCAAGTCTACTAGCGCAAAGATTCAGTCCAACTTGAGATGTCCAAATATTTCTAGTAATTAACGAAAACGTTTATTTAGCTGTAATCACATACTAAGGGTTCTTGTTAATATTTATCTCAAAAATCATGGTTGCTTTTCTCTTAAATTTAAGTAGGATTCAACTGGTCAATAAGGCTTGAATCATAAGAGTGCCAAAATCATAATTGACTATCAACATCAAATCTTTTCGTCTGAGCTTAAGTGAGACGATGACTCTTATCGCTCTTACAATATAGGGCATTTTTGCGAGAAGAAAAACATAGCAAACAAAAAATTAAGAAACGACTCAATGTTCTTCGTTTTGAAAAAATAATTAAATTTGTGGCTGGATTTTTTATTTAATTTGACAGGCGTATCACGATCATGTTTGAAAGTTAAGGGTTTCCAGGAAGTCCAACATTTGGATACTTATTTGGATACTTTATGTGCGAAGTCGTTTGGGAATGCCGCGTATGCTCTATATCCTAAGGACATCACCTTCTTGGTTTTTTGGGGATGCTGTATTAAGACTAGACGACACGCTTAGATCTACTTTGGAGTCAATTCTGAATGTACAACTCAATGATTCACAGTGGTGTCAGGCATCTCTTCCGGTTCGTCATGGTGGTCTCGGGATAAGGCGCTGTCGAGAAGTGGGCGTAGTGGCATTCCTTGCTTCGGCTCATGGGACTTTGGGGCTTGTTACTCGCATCTTGTCTCGTAATGGTGACAATGCCCAGATTCCTTTCGTGGCCGAGGCTTTTTCTAGGTGGTCCGCGATCTGCCACAGTAGCGAACGTCCTGACAATCCCTGTTCTCAGAGGATATGGGATGATATCTTGTGCAAGGACATGTGTGCGACGTTAATAGGCGGTGCAGTTGGATCTGACTTAGCGCGTCTAAAGGCCGCATCTACGCCGGAATCGGGAGCGTGGCTTCAGGCTTTGCCTTCCCCTCAGTTGGGCACTTTGCTCGACAATGATTCTCTGAGAGTGGCAGTTGCCTTGCGTTTGGGTTGCAAAGTCTGCGAGCCGCACCGATGCATTTGTGGTGGCATGGTGGGCGAGGACGGTCACCACGGTCTTAGTTGTCAGAGGAGTGCGGGGCGTTTTTCGCGGCACCACGCAATCAATGATGCGGTTCGCCGGGCTCTGGTGTCTGCGAACATCCCTTGTGTGTTGGAGCCTCCAGGTCTGTCTCGCACTGATGGTAAGAGGCCTGACGGACTAACCTTGGTTCCATGGCGCAGGGGGCGGTGTTTGTTGTGGGACGCAACGTGCGTTAGTACGTTCGCACCATCTCACCTTGGCCACACAGTTAGATCGGCTGGATCGGCATGTGGATGAATGTGCGGCCAAGCTTAAACACGCCAAGTACAGCGCCCTGGAACCTATGTACGATTTTGTGCCGATAGCAGTGGAGACTGCGGGACCCTGGGGAGCTGAGGCTAAGGATTTTATAAAGGAGGTTGGTCGCCGCCTTAGAGACAGGGGCTGTGATCCGCGCTCCGGGTCGTATCTGGTGCAGCGTATTTCGTTAGCTATACAGCGCGGTAACGCTGCAGGCGTGATGGGAACGTTTGGGCCGGATACGATTCGGAGCGGTAGTTTGTGATTTTGAGTTTGAGGGATTATGACGAAGCCTGTTGCGGTTTGTGAAGACAACTCTCAAATCTATATGAGAAACACCTACTTAAGGAACTTCTAAACAACTTCTTCTCATGAAAATGCCTATCGACGTAGTTTTTTCCTATCGGCCGGCAATGGGTTAAAGCCTCAAGGTCACGTTACGCTGGTCTGAACTTTCCTCTCTCTTATACGCTGGTGCAATGAATGGGGATCCTGATTTACTGCTCACACCTCCGTTCGGGCTATACGTGTGTCTTGACAATTTATTGTACTCGTATTTCACAGATAGCTTTAACACAACGAAATGGGTGCTATAGATTTGGAGGATCGGTGTATTAGAAATTGGCTGATTGTAAAGGTTTTAAAGGAGTGGTTTTGATTGTTTTCGAAATGATGATATAAATATTTATTCAGTTCATTCATAAGTAGGTATTCAAAGTGTACCTAGAACTTATTTTGATGCGATTGAAATATTGACTAAGCCCAAGGATACTCATGGTCTTGATCAGTAAAATGACAGCAATGAGGTAGAATTTGTTACAGTAAATTTCTGGAACAAATTATAAAAATCTAGTATTTTTTAATTTTGAATATTGAAGGTGAAAATCTGTGTGATGTCATAAAAAAATATAATATAAATATAATCACATCCCTATCTCAGTCCACTGCTGCACGTAGACCTTGCCTATTAACTATGCGTAAAGACGCATTACGAGGTAAATGCCTATAATCACCACGCTGGGCAAGCGGATTGGCGATCGAAGTAATGTGTCCAATAAGATGACGTTAGTGCCCGTCATAAATCTTCCATCAAGAATGATCAGTGACACCTCAGCCCCTCCTTAGTCGGCTCTTACGATACCCGCGACAAGAGTTGGGATCGTGACAAGTGGGTCAAAATTATTTTCGTTGTCTTGTTTCATACCACTCTGTCACGCTTGTAGTTGCTGTTTCGACCCAGTAGGTATATATAAAAAATCCGGTGCACTTGTATTTCATTTTCACGCTAGATTTTAATTTATACGTCAGAAATTGAAAACAAAACATCATCTCATACAAAAATCACCACTGCGTCACGTTTTTTAGGGACAAAAACAAGATAACGAAAATAATTTTGACCCAAATGTATTCTTACTACCAATTGTGGCAGTAAAATCTTGTTTTGCATCTTAACATGTTTTTGGCGCTTTAATCTTAAATATACCTTTTTTTACGTCGACTGTAGCAAAATTGCCTACCTTCCACTTCCCATAACTGGTTAATAAGCGAAACATTTTTACCAACATCCATTAAAAAAATGTACTGCTGAGCAAACTCAGCGAACTGCGAATAAAACTGAGCTGAAATCAGGTTTGTATCTCTTTAGCATTTTAATTCCAGAATTCATTCTATGGCTCAGCGATTCTGTACCCGAAAATATACACGCCAACATTGCTGTTTTGAACAAAAACGGCGTGCGGTGAAGCGCACAAATCTAGAAAAAATGTATGTTCCCGCTGAAATGTTACGAGCTCTGTTGAAATCCTTTTAAATTTATTTACACGTACTAAGTTTTGTTGGTTTTGTATAGCACTTGCTGGAATGCAACTAGCGAAGCTGGAATTAATCGGATTTTAGTATGTTGTTTTCATCTGACTAAACCACATTGCATTATACAGCGGGTGTTTCCTACAACAGAAGCTATAAATCGAACTGTAGATTGGTACAATACAATAATAGTATATCTTTTTATTGAACGTCTAAGACAAAAAACGAAAAGCTAATAAAAGTAGACCATTTGGCTGTAGAAAAAAAACTCAAACCTGAATACTTGAATTATTCCCTAATTATGCTTTTTTAGAACACAGTCTTGGGTTTATTACCAAATTAAAATAAAATTTTAAACCTTGAGTTCACATAGATTTTTAGTTAAAACTATTGGTGTTAACGTTTATCTACTGTACATATTATCTAACAAAGTCTAAACTTTCATAGCATTATTATGTTGATTGATGCTTTTGCAAAAATGAGTAGAACTGGTTAATTCTTGAAACACATTCTCATTATTTTTTTATCATAATTCGTCGACTGACAAGCAAAACTCACTATAAAAACTGTCACTATTCTTAGCAACCTCGTATGTCGCTCCTGTGTCAAAACTGAGATACGACGATTTCAAGTAGGTATTTGTTACTTAGTGGCTTTTGCTTGTTAACCGACGATTTCATTCATTAATTTACTGTAGGGATTAGAGGACTAATATTCGCTCTAATTATACCTAAATACACGTACAAAATGATAGTGCCGCGCTCGCGAATTGCGAGGTGTGAACGTGGGCTAAAGTCAGTGCTAATGGAGACCTAGGCTTTCCGAAACATGTCACGCGAAGTGCACTGAAAAAAAAGGCTAAGATGGATTTATCAGATCCTGCGTAATTCTAACCGGAAATTAAGGTTGAATTCGGTTCTATCACAATTTTTTTTTATTTTACCAATCTTTTTACGTTAGTATTCTACTAATTTGGAAAACCACCCCTACCACTTTTTCACCTTACTGAGGTGAAAAAGTGGATACATTACTGTGTAACTGATTATACATTGCTTCTAACTGAACTTTTCTTAAAAAAATTATTAATTATATTATTCTTATTAATTTAATTTCTCGAAAGTTTTGAAAAGACAGTGTTGCATACGACACGTTTCTATGGAATGCCCCTTTTGTTTTATTTTATTCGACTGTCTAAATGACGAGTTCTTTTATTTGAATCTATGAATATTTTCTAAAATTTCCCTTAGCATTTCCGGCAGTTCATATTTTTAAATAGGTCGCTATAAAATGTTCAGGAAATATATTTAAAACATTTTTTTCCTATTGATTCTCAAAAGAAAGCTTAAAAGATTCCGAGTAAATAAAAAACCGTTTGAAAAAATACGAATAATTTCGTTATCAAAATTGTTTTTATAAGGAAACTGTCACTCTAAATCCATGGCCTCCATAGCTCAGTCAGTAGTGACTGCCTACGAAGCTGAAGGTCCCGGGTTCGAGTCCCTGCGAGGGCATCTACTTGTGTTTATCACAAATATTTGTGACTTTGTCATAGTTGTTTTTTATTCGTTTAAGTATTCGTATGTATTATATAAATACATAGATATAGTATAATGAAAATATTATATTTCATTCAGTAAATTCTTCATCGACCTATTTATAATTCATAACTATTATATTTACATAAGATACGTCATTAACCTAAGAAAAAAAATTTTTTTTGGAAAAATACTGAGGTGGGATTTGAATCAACAAACTCAACTACAAAAAACGAGTCGTAGCACAAAAAATACCTATAGTACATAATTCGTTAAGAGGCCAGTTCGCAATAAACTCGACAAACTTGAAAAATGTATTCAATAAAAAAACATGGCCGCGATAAAACACGATGGCCGAGGAAGCCGGCGAAGTTACCCAACTCCGTTTGTTGTCTGTGTGGACTTTATCCCACTAGAATTCGCATTATGTAGTCGATTCCGTAGTAAACTAGGAACGTAGGAACCCTTATAGTTTCGCCATGTCCGTCTGTCTGACCGCAGCATAGCTTAGGGGCCTTTAGTATTAGAAATATGCAAATTGGTACAGGTAAATATTAATCACCCTGACAAAGTGGTAGAATAAAATATAGAAAAAAATAAGTGTTGCTGAAAGCGCCAATGACTGTTCCTTTATTTTTCAAACAGCAGTACCTATTAGCAATATATTTATTCCATAACGAAAATAATGAGAATTTTGTGAAAATTTATTACGCAATTGAAAATAAAGTATTGTCATTGAATGAATAATTTGTATTCATTTTGGGATCCCTTTCTTTCCCATATATTTGTTAATCCGAATTTCGTTAGTCAGAAATTGATATCCATATAATTTACTGATATAAGCATCAATGGTCATAATTTTTGTTAAGTATAACGATTAATAGATCTAACATTACTAACCTATAACATTACATACTCTAATTACAAAAGGTATAAAATTGCTGACTATAACATTCAAAGGTCTATCTATAATTTTTTAGAAATATTTTAAGTCATACATTTGAAGGATCAAATGGTTCTTACTCATATTGTTTTAATAACTTACAGAATTTCATCCAAAAAATTGAATATAAAATACGAAATTTATAACTTTCCTTAATTTAAATTATTAAATTTATGGACTATGATGCAATTTAGGAAACTTCCTTACCTACTCGATCCTAAGGCAGGTCAGTTTAGGTACGACGACGAGCGAAGCGAGGAGGAGTGTTAGGTTGAACTGTGACCACAGCGCGCGAGCCGAGCGAGCGAAGCGAGCGTGCCGCGGTAGCGGCTGGCGAAGCGCCAGGACCGAATTTTAAAATAATAATCTTACTAAATATTTACTTACTAAGTTTATTACCAACTTTACTCACTAAGTTTATTCGGTGGTGTAAAAAAATAAACATTTAATGCATTTATTTATTAATAACAAATAATAATTCATACATAAAAAGAAACAAAAAAAAATCGTTGTCATTACAACTTGCGAATATAGACGTTGTAACAGTTGTAATAAGGAAGGTTATTGCTTTTAACATTCTGGAAATGATGCTGTATGGATTTTAAAAGTTATGGGCATCGACTTTTATGACTAACAATAATTATGACCTACATAAAACTGACCACCGATTTATGATATAAATTTTTATGACTTATGACAATATGACTAAAAAAAATTCGGACCTACAACGTTATTCGCTTCAAAAATCGAACTTCAAACTTTATGGGAACCAATAGAGACCCATTAATTTTATCAATATGTCCAGTGACTCGAATTAAAAAAAATGTTCGGTTGGGTAAATCCACAAGACTGTAACCACAGTTACCAATTCTTTGTTGTGTTTTTAGATTTATTTATTAATCAATGTTGTGTTTCCGCATGTCCAGCATAGTCCTATAGGTAGATATGTAGACCCTCCACATATCACATCATTAGCCTATAGGTAATCAGCCCACTGCTAGACAAAGGCCTCTCCTATTAGCTAAGCGTACGGACGCATTAGGAGGGTACAGAAGTAATATAAGAACATACAAAAGAATTAACTGATAATATTATAGTCTCGTGGATTTACCAGGCTGATATTTTAAAGAGAAGCAGGTCATAATCGCGTAAACTTACGTTTAATTATATCCTGACGTTTCGGGCATGACGTTACACCCTGGTCGCAGGCAGACTGGCGAGAGAATGTATCAACACCTTCGAGCTGCGCGTGTTTTTCTTACCCGCACTTGATCTTGATCATTCACTTCTAGGCTACAACATACACAAAAGTGTAGGCCTAGTGACAACCCTCACAACATCCAATGGCGTAAAACCACTAGGCTGCATTCAAAATTGTTGAATATGTACTTATTCTTAATGGCAACAAAGATCGACAGGCTCGTGTCAGCAGAGGAAGTCGTCTACAATTTTCAATGCTCCATCTAGAATTTAACACAGATCTGTATTTGGCCGTAATGATATACAAGACATCTGTTGATCTACAAATTGCCCTCGTTACGAGAACAAAGAAAGCCAGTAAAGGTTTATTGGATTGGGCCACATTAGGGCCAGTACCTGCTACTAACTCCTATAGATTAGCTACCTTCTAACTTCGTTGAAGGACCGCATTCAAAGAAAAGTTACCCCCATTTTTCATAAAAGTTACAGAACGTTATTAGGCAATTAATGTTTTGTCCTTTTCTACTAAGCGCAAAAATCAAATTGACAGATTCCGTTTCCTATCAAATATTTTTGAACCCTCGTCCTCTAGACCTTACCAGTAGGTTTTTACTTCAGGTACTAGGGTCAACCAATTCACCAATCATGTCAGCATAACGTTATTGGCTATAAGAAATTTCTTACTACTTGTCAAGGGTAGGATTCTAACGGTCATTCTCAAATATCTAATTCTAGTTCTCGTAAATAATTACCGTAGCCGATTTTATTCCAATGGAATTTCAGTTCTAATATTCCGAATAAAGTCTTGCTTTTTTCAGTGTCACAAAAAAGACACGGTATTTGTTTTGACCCGCCAATTGGTGGAGTGTACACTTTTTCTATAGTAATTCAGTTCACGTTATTGTTTTTTTTTTTCATTTGACGAAGTTAGACAACTGCTCTCAGCCCACGTGATGGAAAGCGAGAACTGAGACCCATATGCATAGTCACCAAAAAATCGGAGCGCTGTCTACACTGAGGACTTAGCTGGATTGCTTCTATGCCAGTAATTACACCGGCTATCTTACCCTCAAATCGGAACACAGTACTAACTATTTAGCGACAGGTTAACGGGTAAGACGGTGATAGCTATCCGGGCGGACCCTGCACGAGGTCCTACCACCAGCAAGAATGGTTCGTTTCAAATAATAGAACGATGTGTGCCTATTTTTCTTTGAACCGAATTTTATGGAATTATAAAAAAGAAATGCTTTGGTATAAATTTAACCATGTTTGCGACAAACTGTCCATGTATAAAACGTTGTTTTTATTTGGCGACCGGAACCTGTGTGCTTTTTTTTTGCTTTCGCCACTCCGTCTCGTGTTGGCGTGAAATTGGATTGACAGTTGGGTGAATTACTCTAGCTATATACGTCTACAGTATATCAGTTACGGCAACATAGAACTAGACTAAACTTCAAAAATATACAGAGAGTAAATATGTTTAAAAGAGTAAATATATTTGTTAATTGTCCGCCAATAAAGTGCTTAGGTTCAAAGTTATTATTTATTTTGCCAGCAAATCGATAAATCTGTCGGCCTAGTCCGAAATATCAGCAACTTAAGTTTTTTTTATTTTGATAAATTACATAGGTATTTTGTAGCGCAATCCACTTGATATAGGCATAGGTAACTCCTATATTTAGCAAAAAATGTCAAAGTCAAACATTATAAATTCAACTCGGCCAACTTTAAATAAATAATAAATATCTTGGGACATCTTACACAAATCAACCTAGTCCCACGGTAAGCTCAATTAAGGCTTGTGATGTGGGTACCAGGCGACGATATATATAATAGATAGATACGTATAGATACTTAGATACATACATAGCCCCGACCAAGGAACAAACATTTGTGATAAATAAATACACAAAGAATGCCCTCGCCGGGATTCGAACCCGGAACCTCCAGCTTCGTAGGCAGGGTCACTACCAACTAGGCTACAGAGGTTGACAACTTTAGTAACTAAAATTTATTGTCGTAGGTTTGAACAAGGGATTTGATACCGGTATTTTCTCCATACAAAAGAACGGATACCTAACTTTTTTGTTCTTCGGTATTACCTATAAGTTCAATGTTAATAAAATAATTTAAAAATTACTATAAATACAATATTTTATTTACGAAGCCTGTGGCGGATCTATTTTTGTACCTACCTGGCGAAGCCTACGAAGTGGATTTAAAAAAAGTATTAATGTGATTTCTTTTGAAATTAATTATTAAAAGTAATTACATTTAAAACGCAATGTACTTAATTGTATGAAATATTGTGTAGGGTACTACATAAATAGTATAAACATTATATTTTGAGGTTTTTCTAAGATCTGGTTACGATCACTGGTTACATAACCACACACTAATTAGGCAGAAGGTATGCTCTAATAAGGTGGCATGCATTAACTCTATGTACCCAACATCTCTGATCTTGCATGTGTCTCAAACATAATTTGTATGTTGGACATGTATCGATGATGGTTCCTCGTGGCTAAAAGTCAAAGTTCGCCCATAACCATGGAATATCAACATCATAGTCACCTGGCTTTAGGCGGGACGAAATGACGCCATTTCTTTTCATACCCGGCCCTTCACAGTACGCTTGCTTTACTGAACAAGTTACCACGCTAAAGGTTATATTCCAATCGTGTTCCAAATTTCTTGGATCTGTATGTCCAAGTCTCTGATTCCGCGCCCCTCCCGCGAAAAACGAAATTCGTAAATTTCGAGGATTTGTCTCTCTGACTCTAATGCCACCGTTCGATAGAGCAGGAAATTTGCAGTCGAACGGTATACTTAACTCAATTTCGTCATTTTGATGGTTACATTAATTCATATTACAACCGACGACACTTTCTGTATTATTTATTTTATTATTGAACAATGTTACTGATGGCATTCTGCAATTTATCGTATGCGATAAGCGATAAGTAATAAATATATGAGAATAACAGATTCGTACGAAAAGTCACGTGACCATTTCCTTGCCATACATTATTATAGTCACGTGACTTATCGCTTATCGTATACGATTGCAGAATGTCATCTTGGCTAGGCCTGAAGGCTTAGCACATGATTATGTAGCCGCGAGATAAACTATCCATCCCTCTTTTTAGGGTTCCGTAGCCAAAATGGCAAAAACGGAACCCTTATAGATTCGTCATGTCCGTCTGTCCGTCTGTCACAGCCGATTCACTCAGAAACTATAAATGTACAGTAACGAAATTTGGTGAGGATATGTGTTGTATGAACCGCTATAGGATTATGATACTAAATTGTAAAAAAAACCATTAGGGTGGGGGCCCTCCATACATGTAACTGAGGGATAGAAAATTTTTTTTAGCTGTATATAAGCGTGTGGGGTATTAATAGAAAGGTCCTTGAAAATGATATAAGGTTTATAAATCTCATTTTTATTTAAGCAAATCTTTTTCGAGATATCAGCTCTCAAAGTCTGAAAAATGTGTCCCCCCCCCCTCTATTTTTCAAACAACACGATGTAAAATTCTAAAAAAAATATAAATGTTATGCACAATAATAAACTCTATCAACGATTTTTGGTTTGATTAAATTATCTCCTATAGTTTTTGAGGTAGGTTGATTTAACTGTATTTTTTTTTAATAAATTGATAATGGTACGGAACCCTTCGCGCGCGAGTCCAACTCGCACTTGGCCGGTTTTATTTTTATCGTTAGTAAAAGATGGAAAATCTACCTTGCGGCGACATACTGTCGTACCAATTATGTACTAAGCTGCAGGTCAGATTATACTGGCAGACATGAACTGGACTCGTGGAAGAGTAATAACCAATAGACGTTAAGGGCTTCATCGCTATCGCTACGCGCGCTAAATTGAATCCAGCGGCTTTATTTAGCTATTTGGACGCACGGCGAGTTAGGCAGTTATAAGCGCCGGTGCTCTAGTGATGGGCTCGTTTCTGCTCTTGGGAATACCTGGCAATGATCCTCAGGAGCCATATCATGAGTTGGTCAGTAAGTATAGCGTATTCAGCAAACTCCTTAATACGTAATATATACTCGTATTACAATCAAGCTCGCATTAATGGATTGGAGGGAAGATAGACTACTTTATGTATCGAGTAAACCCAAACGTAAACCGTTAATTTCCAACTCGAGGTACGGCTACAGGTGGTTGTTTGCAAAGGCAAACAAATTAGATACAATATTTTTTAAAGTATAAGTAAAAAAAGTATAAGCCCAGTTATTTATTTTAGCTGGTGACAGGACCTCGTGCAGGGTCCGCTCGGATAGCTACCACCGTCTTACCCGTTAACCTACCGCTAAATAGGTACTTTTTTCCGGTTTGGGGGTAAGTAGAGGCCATCCATTTAAGTCCTCAGGGTAGACAGCGCATAGGTGACTTTTTGGTCACTATGTCCAATATGTCCATGGGCCTCAGTTCCCGCTTTCCATCGGGTGGGCTGAGAGCTCAGTTGTCTGCCTTCGTCATTAAAAAAAAATTAGGCCAGGCGACGGAACTAAAAATCTGGAGTAGTCGTCCGATATAGTGTTTTTAATATTAATATAATGCTTTTACGTTGTATTTACGCATAGCATCATGTTCATGTTGCTGCGTTAAATTGCGTAAGTAATAAATTATGGTCATATTTCGGTAAATTATTTGTAACAGTTCTATATTTCATTATTCATAATCACGCACTTTCAAGATACAATTTTGGCCTTATCACTAACTGCAATCCTTAAACTTTGAGTTCACGTACAGTTTTATTTTAATTTTTGATATTTATTAGTGTTAACGTAAAAATAAATATACCTACGGACTTGTTTAACGATATATTCTTACGGTCAATGACAACAAATACGAGTATTATTGTAAGTCAGCCATATTTGTATAAAAAATTGTTTTCTACTGGTGCACGGAATAAAGTACAGGTGTAGTGAGAAATTACTTGCCTTCGGAAACGTTCGTAAACACATGCTGTTTCAGGCAGTGTCACCGAGTCTGACTGAAGTAGCATGACAGCTATTACTGTCAGTCTCAGTGAGATAGACTGAAACAGCATGACGTTGACGAATGTTTCCGAAGGCAAGTCATTTCTCACTACATCTGTAAATTTATCAATCTATAAAAAAAAATATTTACGTACATAATAAAACGGTAATCGAATTCGCCGATAAAATGAAACGCGAAAGAACATCACTAGCCATCCCACTTTTTCGTCGGACGATTAAGGATGAGCGAAAGGCACACGATCGCATTCGAATCGCCGGATTAAGGCACGCCAACGGTAGAACACTTTGCTTCCTATAATGATTTCTTTTATAGGATATAGATAGAATATAAAAAATATGAAATTGAATTTCTATCACTTCTATTATTTTAATTTACATGTATACATTTTTTACGCCGCGTGGTGACAGTCAGGCGCGGATGCAGGGGGGGGGGGAGCAATGGGGGCACCTGCCCCCCCCCCCTCCCTTCACAATGGACTTATGTATGTATGCTTAGGGGCTGTTTGAAGTATAAAATACTATCATATCATAGGGCAGTGCCCCCCCTCACCGAAGTCCTGGATCCACGCCTGACGGCAGTAAGGGCGATTGTGCACCACATTGAATTTTACTGTCCGGCAGACTGAGTTTTCATGGTCCGGTATGGCATGAAAAAAACGCATGATTGGCTTGTGCACATGTCCATCTTTTTACTCGGAGGTGTGTACTTTTACCGTCCGGTAGTCCGGTTTTTTACGGTTCAATTTTGTAAAATCGTACTATCGGGGACGGTAAAAGTCAGTGCAATTCCGGACGCAGTGCACAAGCATCAACACGTTTTTCATAGCTGTTATCTCAGATCGGAAAAATACTGTCCGGAATGGGGAAAAGTAAAATGTCGGACGGTAAAATTACGTATAGTGCACAAGCTACTATATACATTTAATGGTGTGGCATATCGGACCGTAAAAAACCGGACTACCGGACGGTAAAAGTCAGTGTAGTGCACAAACGCCCTAAGAATACTACAATTGCCAACTCATCCCGTGGGTGTCGTAAGAGTCGACTAAGGAATCGAAGTATCACTCACGATTCGTTGAACGAGGATTGACCCCCCGCTTCTGAACTCCCCCAAAGATCGCCACAATGACCAGTCCTGCGCCACCCGCATCCAGCGGACTCCTGCGACCTACTCTATGTCATTAGTCCATCTTGTGGTCCAGCTTTGGGTGACTTTGAGCCTTGCTATGAAGCTGATTGTAAGCGACCACGTTTCAGCACCGTATGTCATCACTGTCAACACACACTTATCGAAGACTTTCGTCTGGAACAATGCAAGCTCGCACATAATCTAAATGCACGAAGTACTTAAAATAAGGACAAACAACTTAAAATTCTGTTTAAACTATGGGCATTTACGTATATTATTTTAGTATACATGACAGATCCCATGAGTTTTGTAACAAAACTAATAATCACAGTCTGCTTTCTGACCGCACTAACGACTACTGGGCCTTTGTTACAACCACTTAAAGAGTGAATCCTAAACTAACCACTGTAACTTTGTCTATTCATCCATATCACATCAACAGTCTAATTTAGTCCATTGCTGAACATAGCCTTCTCCTCACAGATGTCATATATACCATAGATCAAGCAAACGTTAGATACGTTAACTTAGCGTTAGCGTGTCAAATGAACTCAGTAAAATCCACTGAGTTGTCCGTCTTTAATCGCAGCTTGCAGCTTTCGGGCGTCAAATTTTGTAAGTTGAAGTGAACAAAAACATTAATAATGCCTTAAGTAATATTAATTGCAACAACACAAAAAATATGAATACTCAAAGGCCTGAGACATATTTAAAATCATAGGCAAGTAACAACTTCAGTACGAAATCTGACACGCTCGACCGCCATACAAATGAATGAACTATTGTTTCTTCTATCCAAATCTAATTCTGTGCTTCTCCTATTACTTATACTATGTGCAAGCGGAATGCCGATCCCAATAATGTGTACCAATATGTGTATAATGAATGATGCTGCACGGAAAGAGTTGTGGTGGTGACAAGTGTAGGTATCCTTACTACCTTCTTTGTCAAAATGTTGTACCACAACGATGGAAAACAAGTTCACGCTTGTTCATGGCACACTTAATGACCTACCTATGCACTATGGACGCTTGCAACTCTCGGAAACACACACGCGCGTTGCCGAGCCTTTTCAAACCCATGAATTATGAAATCCTTTTCGTTTATCGACATAGAGATCTCTAGTTCTTTGAGGAAACTCCTATTTTTGAATGGAAATTAAAGATTGTTTGCTAAACACATTCATTATTGTTTTATTTTATGCAGTGATTAAGAATATAAAATAGTTACAATGTTTTTATTTTTATAGGTACTCAACAAAATAGTACATAAAAACAGGAAATCCGAAACGAGTGGCGATGTTTTAAAACACGACCGGAGGGAAGTGTGTTAAATCGACACGAGTTACGAATTTCCTTTTTGCACGTGTCTCTTACGACGTTCTATTAGTACAGATGGCCCTCCAAAGTTTTGGACCTGACATAAAATGAGCCACTTCTCGCATTATAGCCTAAAAAGGCAACATCTGAATTAAAATAACGTTGTTATTGTTCTAAATTGCTCGGGTGGATCTACACTGGTCCATCCGAGCGTATGACTCGCCTGCTCCAAACCCAATATGAAACCTTGTCTAGGTCGCTTAAACTGTCATTTGGAGGGTCAGCACATACCCATATTATGAGTTACAACTGTAGACACATGTGTCTACAATTTTATTGTAACTCACGGTGAGATACGGCCTCAAAAATACAGACAGCAATTTTAAGAGACCACGTAAGTTACGAAGTAGCTCTCCGAACCTCTAAACTGAAGTGGCAATGGGCGGGACACATTGCCCGTAGAACCGATGGCCGTTGGGGCGGGAAGGTTCTCGAGTGGCGGCCACGTACCGGAAGGCGCAGCGTGGGTAGGCCCTCCACAAGGTGGACTGATGACCTGGTGAAGGTCGCAGGAGTCCGCTGGATGCGGGTGGCACAGGACCGGTCATTGTGGCTATTTTTGGGGGAGGCCTATGTTCAGCAGTGGACGTCTTTCGGCTGACATGATGATGATGAGGGGGTGCTACCACGCACACTACGCACTAATGCGATTCAGTTTAGGACCTAATGTGTCAAATAATTTTAAAAAAACGGGTCTTAAAATAACAAATAATTTAAAGACAGGTTCACACATTTTGGTCGCAGGCAGACTCTGAATCGGGTGTAACGTCATGCCCGAAACGTCAGGATATAAATTAAACGTAAGTTTACGCGATTAAGACCCGTTTGTCTTTAAAATATGAATGATAATCGTGAAAGTTTAAATCTAATGTGTCAATTCCATGGAATAACTGTCTAAAACTGATAGACGGAACCGAAATTGAATCGTATTTAAGAGGAAGTAGTAGCCCGTCTGATATATCAGAGGCGGAATGCTCACAAATATCTGAGCAGGAATATTGTCATGGCGTTAGAGTGCAGTTTCAGCTATTTTAGAGCACCAAGGCCGCTATATATCTGATGACAACCTGTACGTGCACTGCACTCAACTCAATAGTTTTTCAATACTCAAAAGTGTTTTTATGCTCGTGATATCTTTGTAACTATCCGGCGATAGCTAAAGCGCGCGGTTGTTTTGCAGTAGGGTTAGGCTTTTTTTTGTTTTGTGACGAAGGTAGACAATTGAGCTCTCAGCTCACCTGATGGAAAGCGGGAACTGAGGCCCATGGACATAGTGACCGAAAAATTGCCTATGCGCTGCCTACCCTGAGGACGTAGATGGATTGCCTCTATGCCAGTAAGGGTAAGACGGTGGTAGCTATCTGGGCGGACCCTGCACGAGGTCCTACCACCAGGAAAAAAGGCTAATAGCTAAAGGCTAAGGCTGCGTTAATTATGACACCATTATAATATTGTAACGTTTTAGGTATTTATGAACGATACATTTCTGGTACTTTCTGTCACACATTTATCCATGTTTAAATTTCATTCAAGGAAGTTAAAAACTCCATTGTTTTACTGTAACTCCTAGGAGAGGTCCTAGCCCGCGAGACCATTTTGTCTCCAAACCTCGAGGTTTTAAACTTATACTGTAAATAGGTTATTTTTCGTTTTGGATACAATGTATTCAATCCAACGACTGACGACTGACACCAAAGTGATTAAACTTACTTTAGGTATTCAAACTTTCCGGGCGAGACAAGAAAATTAAATGGATTTAGGTATAAGTATTTAGACATTCAAATCTGAATGCCGAGAAAGCTGGTAAACAAAAACAAAAGACAAGCCTACAAACAAAAATATAAATTTCTAAATCGGTCTTTAAAGCTTGTACCCCTTCACCACCTGTAGCCCTATTCGGATGCAAATGAACCTTCCCAAATCGCTTTATTAAATCAAAACGTGTCCCCAATACCGGCACACGTCCGCGTAAACATCCCGATAAATATCAAATGTTTTTATGAGGGGTTTAATTCGCTTCGTCGGCTGATCCGCTTAATTTGGAGCATCGCTGGCATTCGTGATGCCTAGCGACTGTTAGGTACCAGAAGCCTCAGCCAAGATAACAATCTTGTGTTAAATTACTCATCAAAATTTAGAAATTTACACTGTTTACAGATCTAACTCTAAGGACATCCCTTGTCTTACACGTATTCTGTCCCAATTCAGCAATCCAAGCAGCAATTCCTAAGGCTTACCTCAAGCAATGCATGACTTCCAACCTCTCCAAATCTCCGGGTGAAACAATTTCATCCGTGATGCAGGACATGTGACAACTCTTTTAGTTTAGGTAGGTAATCTGACATCATTAATTCCAAAGAATACGAAATCTTGAATGACTGAATCGGAAGTTCATCCTGATGCTAAATATAAGTTCACTGGTAAGTTTGCACTGGTAATATGTAGTTTTGAACAGTATACATAAATTGCTTATGGCGACTTATGTAAGTAGTATTTGTACTGTACTTATGTAGGACAACCAAACAACTATAAGTTCTTATGTACGATATAGGGACAGAACTTTTAGCTAGAAGGAGATAATGATATTCATCTCTTAATCCTCAATAACTTCATCTCTCTTTGATGTAAAATCTTGTGTGTGATTCCAGCCTTACGTAAAAAAACTTACGAGTGGAGTCCATGCCTAAACTTCCTGTTTTCCCCACTTACTCTCGCCAAGCATCATAAAGAACACATCTGGCCGCTGAATCAGACGCACACGGACCGTGACGGACCTGACGGAGGGTTTAGCCTCATTGATGTATTTTTGTGCGAAAGCATTTTGTTTTGCAAAATAGATTACACGGAACATCAGGGAAAATGTCGTTTAAATTTATTACTGAAGCGTTATCCAGGAAATGATAGGGAGCGTGGGTAGGATAATATAGAGCACTTATCTTTCTTCAAATTCAATTAAAATCGTATCAAAAAACTTTCACCTGCGGAAGTAGCTATAATATAAGAATAGATTACAAACTGGCAAGAGACAAATTTTGTAGAAACTAGAAACCTCTTAGACTTTGCAATAACTGCCTTTACACATTATACAGGGCGTCCCACGGCGATGCCACATGGAGGGAAAGTAACTTAAATATCATAGATAGCGTATTTTGCTGAAAGAAGACTTTATTTTATTTTGAAAATTAAATAATACTGCATTTAAAAAAATCCAAAAAAAATTTTGCTTTTTCTAGGCATCGAACCTACTTTAAAACAAAAAAAAAATTTTTCGTAATTTTATTCTGTCATTCGAAAGAATAGATAAAAAATAACAATTTTCCTTAAGAAACATAGTATCTAAAACTAAAAGAATAACCAAAAAAGTTTGGTTCAAATTTGTAAAAAAATTGTAGTTGGTTCGATTTCCGGGTGAAGCAAGTAATTTTTTGAAAAACTTTGAATGCAACTTTACTAAGTCTTAAAAATAAAATGAAGTCTTCTTTCAGCAAAATACGCTATCTATGATATTTAAGGTACTTTCCCTCCATGTGGCATCGCCGTGGGACGCCCTGTATATAGTTACTTTATTCATAAATTAAGTTTATATTGGACTAAGTAATTAGGTATTTATAGTTGAACTAGGTACTTATATTTTGTCTTCAAATTTTAAGTACTTATTTATCAATATTTGTAGGCATAT
This sequence comes from Thaumatotibia leucotreta, assembly GCA_025490895.1. NCBI lineage: Eukaryota > Metazoa > Arthropoda > Insecta > Lepidoptera > Tortricidae > Thaumatotibia > Thaumatotibia leucotreta. The sequence goes on along the minus strand of JALPQI010007286.1, from coordinate 30,314 downwards.
TCATATTATCCTTCAACATTACCAATTATCTGGATCTGGGCACAGCACAGGTCACTTGTTTTACAAGAAAAACTATTGTTGTTGAGATAATATCTTATTAAATAAAACTGTTTTCATAGTTTTATTTCATGTGTAATCCTCGCGGTAACCGAGGAAAATATTATAATATCTTATGTTGTTGTGATAATATCTCAACAACAATATTTTTTCTTGTAGAACAAGAGACCTGTGCCCAGATCCAGATAATTGGTAATGTTGAAGGATAATATGAATATGCCTACAAAGCCTAATCGGCCAGTCCCACTTTTAGCTCAATTAAAGCTTGTCATGTGGGTACCAGGCGTCAATATAATTATTATATAATAGATACCATCAGCCACAGCCACGGAACAAATATTATGTCATAAATAAATACCTTCACAAATAATGCTCTCGCCGGGATTCAAGCCGAGAACCACCAGCTTCGTCGGCACCTTGCCTACACTACCAACTAAGCTACAGATGCTGACACACGGGGTAAGGAATTACATCTCATAATACACCAACTCTTAAAATTTTGTAGGGAGGCAAGTAGCTAATGATGCAGCTAACAGGTTTTCTTGAAATCATTTTCAGCTTGCGTGCTCCATACCGCGTTATTCCCAACGTTGACGAAGTCATCGTGCATCCATACCAATTTTTGATGCGATTATCTATATAGTTTTTGTAACCTATGATGATAGTATTTTTGTTCCGTATCTTCCAATGGTTGGAGATTGGTACGTAGTAAGTCAACCTCCGTGTAATCACTAACTTGAAAGGAAAGAGTCGTAATATTGCAGCGAAATGTATTCAGTATACCTTAAAATCCTCCTTTCGGGAAAAATTATAAACGATAATTGAGGTGCCTACAAACACGTACCTAAGCCAGCTCCCAGGTCAGTTGTGATTTCCTGACCTTCACAGTCAAGAGACTTTCGAGAAAAAAATTTGAGCTTCTTCTAAACTTCTTGTACCTCTTGTGAGTGTCCCAAGGGTGTAAAAGCTACATTGACACCTTCTTTGATATGATAATTAAATAAACACTAGCGCATTGTAATTACAAATTGGAATTCATGCCTTTTATGTGTTACTGAAGACCATCATTCAGGTATTCAAAAAAGGCAGATACAGTATAAACCATCAATATCAGACAAAATACCTACCAGCAAATGGTGGCCACGTACCGGAAGGCGCACCGTAGGTAGGCTCCCCACAACGTGAACTAATGACCTGGCGAAGGTCACAGGAGTCTTCTAGATGCGAGTGGCGCAAGACCGGAAATTGTGGCAATTTTTGGGGATTTTTTTGTTTTCTGCAGTAGACGTGATCAGACATGAATAAATAACAATAATTTGACTCCTAGCTGTTGTCCGATCCATAAAAATGGGCTCTCTCGCTGGCTTTTAAAGTACTAACACTGGTTTGGAGTCTAAATTATATTTCTCTTAGACAATAAGAATACATCCCGCAGTATATAAAATACCCACTTAGTGCACGCTCCATTATCTATCAAGTGCAGTTACATTCATAACACAGGACCCTAAAGCCCTAGTTTTAGTAGACGCGTTTGTAATAACCTCAGTTGCAAGAGATTGCCCATCGGCCTGCATTCAGCGATGACACATTATATTCATTGCGATTTGTGCAATATGGTAACATTTGTATCGTGATCTTATAAACAGTATAATCTATGTATATCCTAGCTAAATAAATAACTGAATGTTATAAATGTCTTTTAGGTTTTTGAATATTTTATCATCATCATCATATGAGCCGAAATACGTCCACTGCTGAACATAAGCCTCCCCAAAGATTGCCACAATAACTAATCCTGCGCCACCCGAATCCAGCAGACTCCGCGACATCAGTCATCATCAGGTCATCAGTCCACCTTGTACCCACGCTGCGCCTTCTGGTACGTGGTCGCGGTTTAAAAATATTACGATCTTTAATCGTATACCTTGAGTTCACATACATTTTTAGTTAAAATTATTGATATTATTTATTAGCATTAGCGTCATTGTCAGATTTAGGTTATCGTCTTTTCGGTGGACATACCTAAAGTTAAGGAATTCCTGTACTAATTTTAGGGATAAAACATTTTACGGTACAACTAGGTTCTAGGTAGCTCTATGCAATCAAATCGTAACATAGATTTATAAAAGCTGTTAACTTTTGACCACCGAATGGAGAACTTTTGTTTTTCGGACTGACAATGACCCAGTAACGTAAAAATATATGTGCAAACGTGTTTCACGATACGTGTCAGAGACTTCAAATGCTATGGAAAGTCGACCATATTTGTTAACCTAAATTGTTTTTAGGTTCTAATGACGATTGGTATAGATATAATTCGATTCTGATAACGACGTTCAAATTAAATTTAAATAAATATTATACAAGCTTCAGCTGAATGCAAGCAGTGAAGCGAAAACACGTTCAATGCAAAACTGCTTGAATTTCCTACAAGTGCGAGAATCTGCGAGATATCTCGAGCTGGTTGTAGCTCGGGATCGTCATATGTCCTCCCTCCGTTAATGCTTTCCCCCTTGGTCACAGATTACATACGATTATACAGTACCTGCATTCAGCGTCTCTCGGCGATCTTCATAAGGTCGTCTGTCCACCTTATGGGTGGGTGGGTTGCAAAACAATTTTACACAGTTACAATTTTAAACTTATATAATCAAAACAAAAATCACGTTCGCGTCAATTGTGTTACGAGAGTTAGTCATATAAAGTATGTGGTATACTCTGTTCAACAACCTTCGGCACTAGTACAAGGGGGCAATTTTAAAAGATCGTATTGTTGATCTCGCTTAGAAAATTTTTATTTGTCCTATGTTCAGCAGTCGACACATTATTACCGTCTCCTAACTTAACGAGCCCGTAAGTTCTTATAGACATATTGATAAGAATGAAAGAGACAAACAATACTCAACGGCTAGCTAATTTAGGAGACGCTTATGAATAAGGGATTTAATATCTACCGTTGTATTATGTAATCTGTCTCCAGGTCCGTTAAGAAATGTAGGGCCGGTACGACTGTGCAAGTTTCATTTAATACGAACCCTTTCATGGCTAGAGGACGCATAAAATATCGTCGGAATCATAAATATGTATGCCATTTTGTATCTTATTCCAATGCCATAAGTCAAATAATGTGCAGTATTTGTGAAGTTTCTACATCAATGTACCCAGAATAGGAGTGTGTGGTTTGCCAGTTCAGTTTATGTTCTGCGTAGGAAATTTGTTTCTACAGTGTAATTTTGGTCCTTATTAAACTTTACATGTTATTAATATGTTTATTATTACATTTTAAATAAAAATTACAGTTCTTTGTTTTATTAATTTAATAATAACTGAATTATAAAGCGAAATGCTTCGTCAAAATTTTTGAAAGATTTATTAAGTTATATAACTACTTAAGACTGGTTCCACCATCCCCAAATAAATACATGTCGAATAAATGTTAGCAGTCCTTTTCTTTTATATGCCTGCAGTAAAAGAAGGAAATTATTTTATCTGATAAATTGAGTAGTATACAATTTAAACAAGTAAAGGGACAATTACGTTGGAAGTTTCAATTCAATATCTTTAATGTAAAAAACCCATGTCAATAATTAATCGTACAAATAAAACATACTATACAAAAAGAATAAAAATATTAAATCACCATTACAATCTGTTCAAACAAAAATTAAAGAAAACAAAACATTCTGGTTCAGTTACGTAAGATAATTGAAGGGTTCCACGGAAAAAACATGTCCAATCCTTATGAAAATCAGGATAAATTTGTAGTCAAATGTCAATTTCACCCCAAAAAATCGTGGATTCAAACCTCAACGCCATTATATACTCGTAGTACAAAAATATGTATGCAAGAAAAAAATACAAAAAGATAGTGCTATAGGGTGGTCGCTTTTGAAACCGGTGCCCTATAAAGGGTTAAAACTAAGGTTGTTTTTCCTTCTGAAATTTGAATTGACGAGACATGTTTTTTCCGGAGACCCTTCAGTTAATAACTGAAAGTAAATTTACGTAATCAAGTCTCGTTTTACGTTAAAACATGAGTAAAAATTGTAAAGCTCTAATTATTAAAGAGTGCATTAAGGTGTAAAAAGAAGAATTAAAATAGCGAAAGAATATAAAAATGTCGAAATACCTGCATCACTTAACATTTTTGAAATTCAGCGCAGCTGAATTGCAGACAAACTTAACTGTAGAAAGCAACTTCTGTCATAACTTCATGTCATTACTGAAGCACATTTTGAACTTTATTAACATAAACTCAACTTTGCTACAAGCAAAGATCTCGGTAATCTAAACAAAAGTGTTAGCTGAGAAGTTTTTTGTTAATAATGAGTAGAGCACTCAAGCAAACTCGTGTGTTGTTATGTGAAAAATATTTTTATCAGCATTCCTGATTTTTACAGGGTGGCCAAATGAAAGGTATCCTTATTTTTGTAATTTTGTTCTGTAAAACATAAAAAACACTAAATATGGCCGTGTGGTGACGGCAAGAATACATTTGTCACCACCCCAACTCCTCCTGCGGGTGTCGTAAAAGTCGATTGAAGTGTCACTGATCATTATTTGATAAAAGAATGATGATAGGCAGCAGCGTCATCACAGTGGACACATTACTGCGATTGTCAATCCGTTTGGCATTTACCTCCTAATGCGTCTATACGCAGAGTTAATAGGAGAGGCCTACGTCCAGTAGTGGACTATCATAGGCTGGTGATGATGATGTAATATTAATTGTTAAATATAATATTTAGGTTCGGCAATCAGTGCAATCACACATGGAGAATAATGTCAGTCAGACAATTAATTGGACCCATCATCTATGCATCTAGCATGGCAAATACGAACCCTTTCAGCGCATTTTTCAGCACTTTTTCACACATTTACGGCGTTATCTCCGTGACCGTGTTTCGAATATTTTGTTCCGGTTGCTGAATTATTTTGTTCATTGGTCCATTAGCATAAACACGTCCCTTTATAGCTCCACAGAAAAAAGTCAAAAGCTGTTAAATCAGACGATCTTGGGGCCAGCAATCAATGTCACTGTTTCTTAAAATTAAACAACTTGTGTAAGCATTAAAAAGAAAGTTTACCTTTACTTTCTTTTTAATGCTTATACAAGTTGTTTTTATTTAATTCGATGGTAAAATCAGGGAAATTCCATTACAATTGGATATTAAATTGGATTCCACTTATCCTGTAAACATTTCAAAGAACTATTTGAAATTAGCGTGCTTACAGTATTTTCTACCAACAATTGTACCCGACCCGTATTATTTGACGCGGAGTGTATGTTTGAGCCTCACATTACTTCTAATTCTTAAATTTTACCATAAATATAGGATAGGCACATATTTATTTGCCAATAAAACGATTTAAAAGATAAAACGCGTCATGCGAGATATTTCTTGCAACATTATCTGAAAGAAAGAAAAAAACAAGCCTCCTCAGATTACGCAGCTTCTGTGAATAATATTTTGTGAACAAAACACGTTTGTGCTCTTATTTATTCGACAGTCGTTTACAACTCGCTATTTTATAGACTCCTTGTTTTAGAATGAAGAATTAAGTACAACTTGACAGAGTTGGCTTATTCATTTCGTTGTACCTCATCATCACGTCTTACTTGAACATCTTTATCCTCAGGTTACAAAGCACACTCTCATCATCATCATTATCAGCCTATGATAGTCCACTGCTGGATGTAGGCCTCTCCTATTAACTATGCGTTTAAACACATTAGGAGGTAAATGCCCATAATCGCCACGCTGGGCAAGCGGATTGGCGATCGCAGTAATGTGTCCACTAAGATGACGCTGCTGCCCATCATCAATCTTTTATCAAATAATTTTCAGTGACACTCCAATTCCTTAGTCGACTCTTACGACACCCGCAGGAGGAGTTGGGGTGGTGACAAATGTATTCTTACTGCCGTCACCACACGGTCAGTCCAGAACTGTATAAACATGAACGTAGGTGTCGCTTCCAGGGTGCTGTTTAAAACATCTGTAATAGATGAAAAGGCCTGCTACTAATACCAATTATCTCATTTAAATACCAATAGGCTCATATACATATAATATATGAGTATGTTCTTATACATTTCATGTTCTAGCTTCAGTACAACACTGCCGGTTGTGCTACCGCAGGACTCGTATTTGTTCCTCGTAGTCGTTTGATTTCCGCTTGCCACGGTATATTTCCTTAAATTTATTGTATGCCGCCAGCACAATTTAAATTTCCCTCTCAAGAACTTGTTTTCATTGCATCCGACGGAAAATAAATTAAAGAGAGAACTCCCTTTTTACTTCTCTTTGACGCCTTTGGCTTTGTTTTCTTGATACGGATTAGGGCGATGCATTTAGCACATTGTGAAGTTTGGACGCCAGTTTGAATGTGTAGAAATAATCCAAGCCATGACTACGACTGTACATATTTTTGCGATGAATGAAATAATAAATACCTACTTTACGTACTTAAATATGTGTACTCGGAGAAAAAAATAATTTTAAGTCAAAGTCAAAGTCAAATAATTCTTTATTCAAATTGGAATAGCAACAAACTCTTTTGAATCGTCTAGGTATTGAAACTACTTCCGGTTCGAACCCTACACCGCTGACCCAAGAAGAACCGGTAAGAAACTTGGCGGGAATTATTTTTTCAAACAATCATGGTACATCTTACAACTAAAATGCATTAAAAAAAAAAACATAAAATTGATTTTAAATAAATTGAAATAGAATAATAATAACAAGAGATGTAAAGTCTCTAAAAAGTCAGAACATTTATAAGTAATAATTTATAGAGAAGTAAAGGTTTCTCTCCGAATAGGTATATAATAATAACATTATATAATGCACGTTTGAAGATGTATAAGGTCTCCAAGCGTAAATTATCGTAATTGAATGTCATGACTTTAACAAAGTAATAATTAAATCCTAAATTACTCCCACGGTGTTTTATCATTCATGTAGTCTTGTGTACTATAATAAGCTTTAGATATAAGTTTACGCTTTACAAAATTCTTAAATTTACTGACTGAAAATTCAGTAACATTTACTGGAAGTTTATTATAAAATCTTACACAATTACCCATCAATGATTTCCTAATTTTATGGAGCCCAGTGGCGGGTACTGCGAGCTTATGTTTGTTTCTAGTATTAATATTATGTATGTCACCATTTTTCCTAAAATTGATAATATTTTTATGTACATACATAATATTCTCATAGATGTATTGAGAATACAATGTCATTATATTAATAACCTTAAACTTATCTCTAAGTGAGTCTCTAGGGCTCATTTTATATATCGCTCGAATAGCCCTCTTCTGCAGAACAAAAATAGTGTTAGTTTCTGAATTGGCAGCACTGCCCCATAATAAAATGCCATACGACATAATGCTATGAAAATAACTAAAATATACTAACCGAAATGTATCGACGTCAGTTAATTGACGGATCTTGCTCACTGCAAAAGCTGCAGAACTCAGTTTATTCGAGAGATTAGATATGTGAGGACCCCACTGAAGCTTAGAGTCTAGTGTTATACCAAAAAAGACTGTACTTTCAACTATTTCAAATTCCTCACTTTTCACAAATATACTAGCCTGTTGATGCTTTACGTTACTTGTAACAAATTTAATACATTTAGTTTTTTCTCATTCAACATTAAGTTATTCATATTAAACCAGTTTACTACTTTAGAAATAGCATTGTTTACATCATTCCAAGCTTGTTGCTGTCGTTTGACTTTAAAAATAAGTGAGGTGTCGTCTGCAAACAATACTATGTCATGGTGGGTCCCTATGAGATGTGGCAAGTCATTTATGTAGATAAGGAAAAGGAAAGGCCCCAATATAGATCCCTGTGGTACACCCGTGGAGACCAATGACCCCGGCGATCGCTGTCCATTCACATTTACCCTTTGTATTCTACCGCGTAAATAAGATTCCAGTAAATTTAATGCTGATCCTCTAACTCCATAATGGTCTAGCTTCCTGATCAATGTTTCATGACAAACGCAGTCGAAGGCCTTGGACAAATCACAGAAGATACCTAAAGCATCTCGTGATTCCTCCCAGGCATCAAATATTTGTTTAATTAATTCGACACCAGCGTCAAATGTTGAGCGCCCCCGAGTAAAACCAAATTGCTTGTTATGCATTCAATTGTTTACGTTAAAGTGCTTAATTAATTGCGATAAAACTATTTTTTCAAAAATTTTGCTAAACGTTGGTAGCACAGATATAGGTCTAAAATTAGTGGGGTCTGAAGTGCTACCGGATTTGAATAAAGGAGTTACTTTACTATGTTTCATAAGATCAGGAAAATCACCACAATCAACACAATGATTAAATATTACTACCAATTCAGGTGCTACGATTTCAATAAGGGATTTGACGACATGAACAGAGACTCCCCAGAGGTCAGAAGTTTTCTTGACATTGATGGATTTAAATGCCTTTATTACATCTGAGATTTGAATATGTTCAAAATTAAAGTCGTTACTACACATAGGGACGTTATCTCTTAATAATATAGTGGCAGACGAAGGTGATGAATTTAAATCCTTAGTTATGGAGACTGGTATATCGGTGAAAAAGTGCTCAAATTCTGTTGCTACTTCTAAACTTGACTCTATAATTTTGCCATTAATTTTTAATTTAGGATCGTGGAATCTATGCTTTGATCGACCAGTCTCCGCATTAATCACTTTCCAGGTTGATTTAATGATGTCGGAAATATTTTTAATTTTTTGGGACAAATAATCGCGCTTAGCTTTATTACAATCAATCTTAAATTTCTTAGAATATTGTTTGACGTGTTCTTTAAATTCATCACTCGTATTAAACCGCCGTTCCTCATACAATGCATACAGTGCTCGTCTACGTTTATACAAGTCCGCAGTGGCCCACTCACTAAAAGTAAAAAGAAGAAGTAAGAAAATGTATTTTAAACACTGGCACAATTTTCAAATTAACGATGTAGGATATAGGTAAAAAACTTAAGTAAGTCATCTGTTGTATGTATTGGTGATCTATTCAAATAGACAATAAGTACCTATATGTTTAAAATGCAAACACAAACAAAACAAATACCTAAATGGAAAGATTACAGCCACATGCAACAGGAGCTGTTCTTAACTTTTTCACCAATACTAATATAGTCTTCTTTTACACAAAAGATCGCAATGGGTCGAAGTGTATCCGTAAAGGGCCCCACCAATAAGATAAGATAAAGTCTTCTTAAATATTTAAATACTTCTAAATTTAACTCCATACGCTTACATTTACCAATGACATTTAACCCCATTTGATCACTTAACTCATTCCACTCATGTGTTAAACGTGGCATTGCTTTCTAAAAATAGACAGGTACGTTTTCTATTTAATACTATCTTTTCAATCGTTTCCTCACTGCTGAGGATGGCGACTCGTTCTGCAGGCCAAACCAAGATGCCAGCACTCTGGAATCGTATACACATCACATCATAAGCCTATATCAGTCCACTGCTATTTATAGCCACGCTGGGCAAGCGAGTTGGCGATCGCAGTAGTGTGTCCACTATGATTCATGATGCTTCTGTGTCCATCATTAATCTTCGATAAATAAATTGTCAATGACACTTCAATTATTTAGCCGACACTTTCGACACCCACTTAAAGAGTTGGGGTGGAGACAAATGTATTCTCTTGACTTTTCGTTCGAATCTGTCATTCTCATACGTTTATTGCTTATCGCTTATCGTATGCGATTGCAGAATGGCAACATGGCTAGGCCTGCTGATTCCGTCAACCAGTTATCTCCATCGGTTACGCTCCGTTGCTTGATGAAGCGCAGCACTGACCGATAAGTCCAGTTCTTCAGAAATCTGGTCTGACTGGCTTAGGATTTATGCCTCCAGGATGCTTAGCCAAGTTGTCAATCGCTAGCGCTTAGTAGCGTATCGTAGTTTTCCCTCTCTGTCACTCTTTCTTATTAGTGCGACAAAGACAGTTAGCTGCCTTTCGCTTACGATTGACGATTAAGCGCTAGCGATTGGCAACTTGTCTAAGCACCCAGGTCTTTTGCCTTCGATTTTACCAGTCACCATCAGGAGTTCCAAGTTGTTAGTCTCTCTCCGTGATACATGGCCTTTCATAGCTACTATTCGTTGCAAGCAGGTAGGAGATAAGTGCGGTCTCTTTTCTGTTTTTAGTTTCTGCGGGATAGAGATGTTTTTGCGGAAGGCGTTTGTCCATGGCATCTACATCATACGGGACCAGCACATCTCACCGTTATCGCTTCTGTCCTGTCGGCAGCCTTAAAAGATAATTAAATTTTTTTGTACGTATCCTCTTCACTGCTAACTTCTATTATTTTTCTGTTTCTGGAATTCAAACTCAAAATCTCTAGAACATATTATTGCGAAAACACAAATCAAATTATTTATTAACTAAATATTTTAATTGGTACTCTTTGGAATATGACATCGTTTTTCTTTGGTAAATGACATCTAATATTTATAATCAACATCTCTAATTATTTTTAATCGCCTTTATATGTGCGCTTTCTACAGTGACCACGGTTCCATTCAATTATTAATTTCATTTGGTTTTTATATGCAGATGATTCATTGGGTACCTACTTGTTTTTTAAATAGGTACCTACTAGTACCTTCTGATTTTATTATTTTGCAGTGATGATATTTTAGTTACCAATAACTGATTTCTGAAAGTATTTACATTCATGTAAATAAAATAAACGTGAAATTCAATTTTAAATGTTGGTTTTAAAACATACAAATCATTATTACTTTATAATGTAAATAAGTAAAGCCACAGGATTGTAAAATCTTGTGTTTCTTGTATTAATTAAGTAGGTAGATTTAAGCATTAATATAATATATCTACATAAATATGTATAAGGCTGCGTTTCCACCAGAGATGTGTGAGGATGTTTCCGTACAAATGACACCTCGCTCGAGTCATTAATAGGTGTCATTTGTATGGAAGCACATCCTCGCACATCTCTGGTGGAAACGCAGCCTAAAGCTAGGCGAGACATAGAGTCAAAGTAAACGTATGCAGTGGCTCAATGTACTCAATCAAATACAGGGCGTTCCAAAACTATTAGATATGAAATAAATGTTACTTAAATATCGTAGATTATGTACATAAGGGTATTTAACTTAAAGAAGAGGTAATGTTTTTTTTATTCCTTCATGTCTCATAGTTTTGGGACGCCATGTATTCTTAAATATATAGAAAACATCTATAACCAAGGAACAAATCAGCGGGTTAGAGGCAGAATCAATCAGCGAATTAGAAGTTGGTTTTGACAAATCGTATTTTATGATATTGCTAAAAGATGTTTTCTCGAAATATTTGGTTATGTCTCTAAACCAACAAAATATTTGTGATATTTAGACACACAAATAAATGCCCTCACCGGGGAACGAACCCGGAATCTCCAGCTTCGTAGGCAGGGGCACTACCAACTAGCTACAGAGGCTGACTAAAAGTGTAGGTATATATTTCATAATTCATAGTAATAAAGCATGATTGTAATATTTAATGATACCAGCACGGCACAGCGAGTCACATCCTTAATACGTGATCCTGTGCAATCGCAATTTGAGGTAATGAGCAGAGTTGCCAACTTTTCATATTAACTAGGACTACGTGCGCGGCGGTGTTTTCATTTTGTATCATTTTAAACTCACTCCAGGGAGTGTACGCTGTTTTATATAAATCACTATTAAATTCTCTCTGGCAATAAAGTCAAGTTTAACTAGGGTATTTTATTATTTGTTTCGTCTTCTATGAAGAATATTATTTTCATCACACTTGCTTTCTAAGCGCTATTGCTTGCATAACTCCGTTATAAAAAAGTGATACGCCTTAGGGAGTTGTGGATGTATGTTAATACATTCGCCGTTAGATATATCGTAGCGCTCAAAAATATTTGAACAATCTTCTATCGTTATGGCAATAAAGGCGTGTTCAGATATTTTTGAACGTTCCAGACGCTACAATATATTTGATGGCGACTGTACATTATCTAATATTATTTTGTCTTAAAACTAATTTGTTCGCTCGCAAGTCCGATGATTTTTTTTATTCAATTTCAATTTTATTCGCGGATTACAAGCTCGAGTCATTACAAACTCTAGCTCAGCCTTCGGGGACGAAATATGTGCAGTATTTATATTTAGGCATTTTTTTAAAAAAACCTGGGTGCTTAGCCAAGTTGCCAATCGCTAGCGCTTAATCGTCAATCGTAAACGAAAGGCAGCTAACTGTCTTTGTCGCACTATTATGAAAAAGTGACAGAGAGGGAAAACTACGATACTCTACTAAGCGATTGGCAACTTGGCTAAGCATCCTGGTTCTTTTAGATCTGGAAGTGCTTGGGATGATTCGAATCAGAATCACTAGCTTATTTTCTTGATCTAGGTAATAAAAAATAATGTCTCAAATTTTTCGTTCATGCTGACCCTTATATAGTTAGTTCATGAAAAAACGTGACGTCCACGGTGGAAAACGCCCAGTTTCTATGAAAAATTACACCGTATTATTTGTCATCGAGTGTACGTTTATCAAAAAAAACTGCTAATTCTAAAGCTTCTTTCTTTATTGTAAAGTTTTCTATTAGTGAATGTTCTATTTGACAACGTAAATTGCTTTATTGGCTTCACAAGCCGACGATAATTACAAACTTACCCTTCTAGAGGACACGAGATACAATGAACATTGTAAAGCAAAGAAGCCTGCCAAGAAAGCTATAAACCATCTTTTCATGTCACTTTAATAAATGATTAGTTTTTTCCAACAATAGATACATCTATTTTTGTAGGCTTTCAATCACAATGACACCATCGTTTACTTATTTATATCACACAATAAAAAATGCAATACGTAGGTCAAAAATTTTATTGAAATTAAAGATTGTATGAAATTCAACGCTGCTTTAAGTACTAGCGACCTGCCCAAGGTTTTACACGGGTACAATTAAATACTGATTAGGGAATGCAAACCGGTTTTGGAAAGTATGGTAAAACCGGTTAATAACCGGTAATTCATCGTAATCTAATACAAATAAAAACCGGTTTTCCAGCACTAATACTGATACTAAAATAAGACGTTTCTCTTGAATCAATCATACACAAAACTGCACTCAAATCCGTTTCGTAGATTTAAAGATACAAAGACACGAACAGCGAGAAGGAACTTTGTTTTATACTGTCATTATATTTTTTGATTCGATTTTTTGAGGTAATCACCACGCTGGGCAAGCGGATTGGCGATCGCATTATTGCGTCCATTATGATGACGCTGCTACCCGTCATCAATCTTCAACCATTGAATAGTCAATGATACTTCAATCCCTTAGGAAGACACGGGAAGAGTTGAGATGTGAAAAATGTATTCTTACCGCCGTCACCACGCAGTATATCGTATTGGTTTAGCTAACCTATATTATTTGATGTCGTGTCATCTTTTTCTGTGGTGGCCGTGTGGTGACGGCAGTATGAATACATTTGTCACCACCCCAACTCCTCCTTCGGGTGTCATAAGAGTCGACTAAGGGATTGAAGTGTCACTGACTACTATGTGATAAAAGATTGATGATGGGCAGCAGCGTCATCATAGTGGACACATTACTGCGATCGCCAATCCGCTTGCCCAGCGTGGCGATTATGGGCATTTACCTCCTAATGCGTCTATACGCATAGTTAATAGGAGAGGCCTACGGAGCAGTGGACTATCATAGGCTGATGATGTATCTTTTTCTGATAATTTCTTTATGTTATTGCTATAGTACTGTTTTGTCATCTTAAAGATCCTACCAGTGATCTATACCGTATTGAAATTGGTTCTGACCAAAACGCATATGACTACTCAATATTTTAGGCAAAGGCTACCAATTCATCTGGCTCCTCTGACGCTTCTATGAATATCGGCAGCTTTCATTTCATTGTTCGAGCTATCTAGCAACGCCTCTATGCGCTAGAGTGACCATACTTTGAAAAAGCTGATCGTGATATAATTTAATAAATAAATCTTGGGACTTACACAAACCTTAACTTTGACATACTCTGTGTGATCACGAAAGGATACAATATTTAATAAATGATAGGTCATCATCATCATCATCATCTTTTCAGCCGAAAGACGTCCACTGCTGAACATAGGCCTCCCTCAAAGATTGCCACAATGATCGGTCCTGCGCCACCCGCATCCAGCGGACTCCTGTGACCTTCACCAGGTCATCAGTCCACCTTGTGGGGGGCCTACCCACGCTACGCCTTCCAGTACGTGGCCGCCACTCAAGAACCTTTCCACCCCACCGGCCATCGGTTCTACGCGCAATGTGCCCCGCCTACTGCCACTTCAGTTTGCCCTTTGGGTGACTTTGAGCCTTCTTATGAGGCACATTGTAAGCGGTCACGTTTCAGTACCGTATGTCATCACTGGCAACACATACTGATCAAAGACTTTCGTCTTCAAACACTGCGGAATATAGGACGAAAATATGTGTCGTAGCTTCCCGAACGCTGCCCAACCGAGTCGGATTCGACGATTGACCTCTTTCTCGAAGTTGTACCTACCTAACACAGCTAGATGACAGGTATGCAACGAAATCCCGTTACTTTATAAAATATAAGTGAAAATTATGAAAGTTTTAATCCAATATATTGTGACTAAGTATATGTGGCTCGGCATTTACTGTATACCAGCCTTCTCTAAATACGTCTGTTTAACACTAAAGCTGCATTAAGCTCTGACAGCCATTGCAGCCCTCGACAGACCTATGTAATGTACGTACATTTATTTACACTCCCAAGTTCTGGGCTCCTGAAGTTTATAATGGTTTAAACATGTCATGTAAATGTACTTCTCGTATTATTTAACAGGTAAAATATGTCAACAATGCGCATTATATTAAAATCCTGATGCGTATACTACTCATCAGTAGACTTTAAAAAAAAAGTACCAATAGTAGCCAGGATGCAAATGTCCAGTAACGTAGCCTAGTTTCCTCTCTATGTCAGAGTGACAGTTCTTATTACCGCGACAAAGACGAAGAAGATACGTTTCGTTCGCGACTGAGCGTTTGCGATTGGCATTTTGGCTAAGGCTTTGTGCGCAATCGCTGCAAGTTCACCGCGTGCAATTTTTGTATAGAAATCGCTTTAAAATTGCCCAAGTGAATCGCTAGTGTGAACAGGCGCTTATTAGTCTAAATGTCAGTTCTGATTATTACCTTTAAGTTTAACAATTACATAAAATTGTACTCATTGTGACCTCGTGAGGCCCAAAGTCCTATTCTTATGACAACAATGTTTTATTTTTAACACCCATGACTTAAAAAAATGTTGACCTTTTTCTAGATTACACATTTTACAATATTTTGGAACTTGTTATTTCTCTATTTAAGTTAAATACTGATGGATATGGGTACTAGGTACTTCGGGAATAGGCCATAGACACAATTATTACAAACATAAAACAATAATTACAAAACAAACATAGAACATTTTGAAAATTAATTACTAACCGAGAAGATTTTGTAGATTTACAGCCGTATTCATAAAAATTCCTTAATGGAGGTTTGATCTGTTCATTAACTAATACACTGATTAAGCCTAATGAACTGTTTATCTAAATGTTGATTCATAAACGCTCACTAAACCTATATTAACTAATAAGCCGTTAATTTACCGATTGGATTTGTTATGTTGCCGTCTTGACAAATATGGCTCAAAAATGTAAGCACATCACTACTTTTTTTTTTAATTTGACAGCTTACGATCGGATAGCGCCATTGTTAATGTTAGTGGAAATGGCAAACTTTATGTTACGACTTGCAATTTTATGATGTATTTCATTCTTAAAAGTGAATTCAAGGATACGAAATGAAAATTGGACCGTAGAAGATAACAGCCGTATTCATAAAAAGTTAGAGGACTGTTGAAGGGTCCTTCAGAGACGGATGTCAAAAAACGTTATTCATAAACGTCAAATAGCGCTAATCAGTCCCTCAACAGTTCATTATCTCATGCTCAAGTTACGAACTCGTGCACCCTACTTTATCTCCTCATTAAGCCTTATTTTACAAGATGGCGGCCATCATTTCGAACAGCTGTTTTTGACATGAGCGCAAGTCGAGATGTTTTTAACTGGATCCGCACCTGGCCGAAGGTTTGAGCTAATCAGCCAAGTTTTTCTTATTCTTGATTATACATTCACATGCATTGATTTTTACGATAGACTCTTTTGCAATGTAAAATAAGAGTAACAACATATAGCTACAGCTACAAAAAGTATCTCAGTGGTTAAAAAAAGCTTTTACGCAACTGTCGTCATGCGTAGAAATACATATCTAATTTAACCTATACACGGTGCAGAAAATTCTTTCAGACTCCTAAGTGGTGAAGTCGCCATCAGATATACTGAGAAAATGAATGTACTTACGTGAACCAATTTCCGTGACAGTATATTTAACAGCAGCCGATTAAAAATGCCGTGTGGTGACGGCAGTATGAATACCTACATTTGTCACAACCCCAACTCTTTGTGTGGGTGTCGTAAGAGTCGACTAAGGACTATTATTTGATAGAAGATTGATGATGGGCAGCAACGTCATCATAGTGGACACGTTACTGCGATCGCCAACCCGCTTGGCCAACGTGGCGATTATGGGCATTTACCTCCTAATGCGTCTATACGCACAGTTAATAGGAGAGGCCTACGAGCAGTGGACTGAAATAGGCTGATGATGTGTGTATGTGAATAAAAAATATGTAGGTTCTTCTAGAGGCATACAAGCACACCAACTTAGCAGTTATTATTAGCTATGGTACTTACATATAGCTCTATATTGGAGCATTTAACTAACCAGAGAACACAATAAACAGTCATAATCGTACAGTATGCTCATATGCTTTGGTAGAAAAGAAAGCCTGTCAATGGTCACTCCAGTTGGTTGAATCCTCTACTAAGGGGATTTAAATAGGCAATCAAAGAAACTTGCATGTAATAAAAATATTGAAAGTCAAAAAATTTAACAATCCAGTGAATGAAATATATCTATGACAATAATACTCGTAGAATAATTGATTCTGTCCATGACATTCTCATGCTCCCTGCATTTTTGATCAGGATTTTATGCAGCTGTATGGAATCTCTACAGCAGTTATATCAGCTGTCAGCTGTGCACATTCTGGCTTCAAATTCTGAAATTAAAAACAACTGATTAGAGTATATAGTTCCATTTTGATATTGTTAACTTGTGCCTGTTAAGGCAAAACTAATAAACCTTATTTTGATTACATAATGCCTAGCTTTTTAATTTAATTATGCAAAATATACATCCATTGTACAATGAGCAAAAATAATACAAGCAAATCAATGTTCAGGAAATTAAATTTAAAAACATATACCTAAATTATTAACCAAAATTTAATTTCGTATAAATTCGTCATCAATGTGATTACAAAAGTAAAAAACAAAAATTCCCTTTCAACTTCTTGTACTTATTCCCAAAGACCATGACCGCTGGTTAGAAATTGATACTTACTGTTTCGACACCAGTGCTTCTGCCAGTTGGACGGCCGGAGGCTACCCCTCATGTTACTCCACAGGCTGGGGCTTCTTGGTCTAAATTCTGACTTGTTTGCCGCTGAAGTTCCTATTTCAATCTGAAAAATTACATACATGTAAATGATCAAATGTTTCTTTAAACTACTTTTTTTTTTCCTAAGTTAGATATGCCTTATGTATGATATGATAACATTCCATGTAGCTTTTCATCTATTAGCTACATTTCAAGGATTATAAAGCAACCATAATTATTACTATCTATGAAATTTTATTATAAATACATTTGTTATGTTGCATAAATGCAATCCCGTCTTAACCCTTGATAGGACACAGGTCTCAAAAACAACCACCACTGTGACAGTCTTTTTGTTGCATTTTTTTCTTAAGCATAATTTTTTGTACTACAGGATGGATAGAGGCTTGAATCCAGGATTGTTTTGAGTCTTGCCTGTTAAAGGGTTAACTATCTTCCCTTACACCCATGAAACATCAAATTAAAGTATAAATATAACTATTATAGGTGCTATATTTTGGATATTAATTATGTTGAAACCATCTACCACTTTTTCATATAGTTGCCATTTCAATGTATATGTACCTAAATATTAATTTCATTATCTTTGAACTTAAGCTTTCCATATACTTGATTAGAACATTAAACCTACAGTCATTACTTTTTGATTTAGCACAAATGAACATGTATGTATGAAATGTAGGTATGCAAAGTAAGGAAGTATCTCACAGAAAAACAAATATAATAGCCTACCAATATACAACAATAACCTTAAAACTCGATGCACATACCTACACTTGAATACAAACAATGACTTACCGCGTTTTTATTTTCCATCCAAAACACTTTTGCTAATTCTTGTAGCAACATGCGTAATAAAAATCGTTGAAAAGTTACAAGTAATATTTTCATAAACTTGTTATAAGTCCGTACAGAACATAATTAAATCACATGTTTTTTACGTATCTTATCTTCTACGGTCCAATTTTCATTTCGTATCCTTGAATTCACTTTTAAGATTGAAATACATCATAAAATTGCAAGTCGTAACATAAAATTTGCAATTTCCACTAACATAACAATGGCGCCATCCGATCATAAGCTGTCAAATTAAAAAAAAAAGTAGTGATGTGCTTACATTTTTGAGCCATATTTGTCAAGACGGCAACATAACAAATCCAATCGGTAAATTAACGGCTTATTAGTTAATATAGGTTTAGTGAGCGTTTATGAATCAACATTTAAATAAACAGTTCATTAGGCTTAATCAGTGTATTAGTTAATGAACAGATCAAACCTCCATTAAGGAATTTTTATGAATACGGCTGTAAGATACGTAAAAAACATGTGATTTAATTATGCTCTGTACGGACTTATAACAAGTTTATGAAATTATTACTTGTAACTTTTCAACGATTTTTATTACGCATGTTGCTAGAAGAATTAGCAAAAGAAAGTGTTTTAGATCGAAAATAAAAACGCGGTAAGTCATTGTTTGTATTCATGTGTAGGTATGTGCATCGAGTTTTAAGGTTATTATTGTATATTGGTAGGCTAATTTGTTTTTCTGTGAGACACTTCCTTACTTTGCATACCTACATTTCATACATACATGCATACATGTTCATTTGTGCTAAATCAAAAAGTAATGACTGTAGGTTTAATGTTCTAATCAAGTAGGTATATGGAAAGCTTAAGTTCAAAGATAATGAAATTAATATTTAGGTACATATACATTGAAATGGCAACTATATGAAAAAGTGGTAGATGATGGTTTTAACATAATATCCAAAATATAGCACCTATAATAGTTATATTTATACTTTAATTTGATGTTTCATGGGTGTAAGGGAAGATAGTTAACCCTTTAACAGGCAAGACTCAAAACAATCCTGGATTCAAGCCTCTATCCATCCTGTAGTACAAAAAATTATGCTTAAGAAAAAAATACAACAAAAAGACTGTCACAGTGGTGGTTGTTTTTGAGACCTGTGCCCTATCAAGGGTTAAGACAGGATTGCATTTATGCAACATAACAAATGTATTTATAATAACATTTCATAGATAATAATAATTATGGTTGCTTTATAATCCTTGAAATGTAGCTAATAGATGAAAAGCTACATGGAATGTTATCATATCATACATAAGGCATATCTAACTTAACCACTTGAACGTCCACCCCGCGCGACCATATTCCGGTCAACTGTCCGGGTTTTTTTAGCGACGTACGCCCCGCGCTGCGCAGTCACAAGATTTTACAAAAACGTTTATATTTTCTAAACTACTTAAGGTGTAATAATAAAAAAAATCAGGAGTATAAATGAAAATACAATTATTAAAATACAATGATAGTCATTGTAAAATACCAAATGATTTTGACTATAATCAAGGTTAAACTTAACACATCGGTAAAAAAATAAGAAAGATAACCTTCATATTTTAAACTCACTTGACAGGTATCACACTGTCAAAAACTTAAGATGATACACATTATCGTATAGAGCACACGTTCCTGATCATTTTTATGTATAATAACCCCAAAAATATGTAAATTAACGTGAAATACTTACGACATAACTAGGAGTCCTTAGCAAACACTCAGGCAGTTTGACCCAACACTGACAAATTATATTTTTTTATCGACTGAGTAACGAGCGTACACTGCCATATATATTTTTTAGCGCAAACTAGTTTATTAGGCTACGTTGTTTCAACAAGGGAATTAGGAAATAATGCCTCTATATTTCGCTAAATGCCGCTATAATCAACTGTGTCTCCTTCGACTTCATTGGATAGTATAGCATCCACGAACAGTCTACTGCCTTTTTTGTTTGGATACTATGCTATCATCGGACGTTCAAGTGGTTAAGGAAAAAAAGTAGTTTAAAGAAACATTTGATCATTTACATGTATGTAATTTTTCAGATTGAAATAGGAACTTCAGCGGCAAACAAGTCAGAATTTAGACCAAGAAGCCCCAGCCCTTGGACCAAGAGCCAGCCAGTTGGACGGCCGGAGGCTACCCCTCATGTTACTCCACAGTAACATGAGGGGTAGCCTCCGGCCGTCCAACTGGCAGAAGCACAGGTGTCGAAACAGTAAGTATCAATTTCTAACCAGCGGTCATGGTCTTTGAGAATAAGTACAAGAAGTTGAAAGGGA
The DNA here is from genome assembly GCA_025490895.1 of Thaumatotibia leucotreta. Lineage (NCBI taxonomy): Eukaryota > Metazoa > Arthropoda > Insecta > Lepidoptera > Tortricidae > Thaumatotibia > Thaumatotibia leucotreta. The sequence continues at coordinate 9,495 of JALPQI010007286.1, read as the reverse complement.
ATTTTTGTTTATTACTTTTGTAATCACATTGATGACGAATTTATACGAAATTAAATTTTGGTTAATAATTTAGGTACATTTTTTTTAATTTAATTTCCTGAACATTGATTTGGCTGTATTATTTTTGCTCATTGTACAATGGATGTATATTGTGCATAATTTAATTAAAAAGCTAGGCATTATGTATTCAAAATAAGGTTTATTAGTTTTGCCTTAACAGGCACAAGTTAACAATATCAAAATGCAACTATATACTCTAATCAGTTGTTTTTAATTTCAGAATTTGAAGCCAGAATGTGCACAGCTGACAGCTGATATAACTGCTGTAGAGATTCCATACAGCTGCATAAAATCCTGATCAAAAATGCAGGGAGCATGAGAATGTCATGGACAAAATCAATTATTCTACGAGTATTATTGTCATAGTTATATTTCATTCACTGGATTGTTAAATTTTTTGACTTTCTATATATATTATTTTTTTATTACATGCAAGTTTCTTTGATTGCCTATTTAAATCCCCTTAGTAGAGGATTCAACCAACTGGAGTGACCATTGACAGGCTTTCTTTTCTACCAAAGCATATGAGCATACTGTATGACTGTTTATTGTGTTCTCTGGTTAGTTAAATGCTCCAATATAGAGCTATATGTAAGTACCATAGCTAATAATAACTGCTAAGTTGGTGTGCTTGTATGCCTCCCGAAGAACCTACATATTTTTTATTCACACACGTCATCAGCCTATTTTAGTCCACTGCTCGTAGGCCTCTCGTATTAACTGTGCGTATAGACGCATTAGGAGGTAAATGCCCATAATCGCCACGTTGGCCAAGCGGGTTGGCGATCGCAGTAACGTGTCCACTATGATGACGTTGCTGCCCATCATCAATCTTCTATCAAATAATAGTCCTTAGTCGACTCTTACGACACCCACACAAAGAGTTGGGGTGGTGACAAATGTAAGTAGGTATTCATACTGCCGTCACCACACGGCATTTTTAATCGGCTGCTGTTAAATATACTGTCACGGAAATTGGTTCACGTAAGTTCATTCATTTTCTCAATATATCTGATGGCGACTTCACCACTTAGGAGTCTGAAAGATTTTTCTGCACCGTGTATAGGTTAAATTAGATATGTATTTCTACGCATGACGACAGTTGCGTAAAAGCTTTTTTTAACCACTGACATACTTTTTGTAGCTGTAGCTATATGTTGTTACTCTTATTTTACATTGCAAAAGAGTCTATCGTAAAAATCAATGCATGTGAATGTATAATCAAGAATAAGAAAAACTTGGCTGATTAGCTCAAACCTTCGGCCAGGCGCGGATCCAGTTAAAAACATCTCGACTTGCGCTCATGTCAAAAACAGCTGTTCGATATTCTGGCCGCCATCTTGTAAAATAAGGCTTAATGAGGAGATAAAGTAGGGTGCACGAGCTCGTAACTTGAGCATGAGATAATGAACTGTTGAGGGACTGATTAGCGCTATTTGACGTTTATGAATAACGTTTTTTTACATCCGTCTCTGAAGGACCCTTCAACAGTCCTCTAACTTTTTATGAATACGGCTGTTAGAATATATTTCTTTTATTTGTTTTTAAAAGAGGGAGCAGATATTATATGATCGCTTATAGTTTATAAAATTAACACTAACACTGAGGTATTATTGTTTTTTTTTTACATATTTACACGAATCGACCTAGTCCCACGGTAAGCTCAATTAAGGTTTGTGATGTGGGTACCAGGCGACGATATATATATATATATATATATGTATAATAGATGGATACCTACATATCTAGATACTTAAATACATAGACAGCCATGACCAAGGAACAAATATTTGTGATAAATAAATAGGTACATTAATAATGCCCTCGCCGGGATTCGAACCCGGAACCCCCAGCTTCGTAGGCAGGTCACTACTAACTGAGTTACGGAGGCTGACAAAATGGAGTGCTTAATTAGTTAAAAATCTGCATAATTTAAGATTTTGTAATTTCACGCTAATTGGTGTCCCTAAAGTGAAAAAGCTCTTATACAGTTTCGTTTACCGGAATGTTATATTCTGTAAAATAAATTCTTCATATTGTCTATTAGATTGTCCGATTTAGGGTCTCACCAAACCAATCGACGTGGAGTCGGCTTTCGCCGAGTGTTTTACACCACACTATTCGCATTTAGCCGATCGACCGTCTCCACGGTTGAACACCTGCGTTAAGCAGTCTCACCCTCCTTACGGCCGTAGAAACGCTCGATCGGCTGCAATTTGCTACCGCAACAGTTGTAAAGCGGCGATCGGCTCTACCGAGCTCCGTCCTGCCGTCGAGACGTCAGACAGCACGCGTACAGCCGCTGAGTCCGACGAACAGATAGATAGGACAGCGGGTGATCGGCAATCGTGAATCTCATTTTTGGAGACTAGTTGTTAATAACTAGTTTGAAATTGAACAGACGTGTATGATTACGACAGTATTACTTCGTGTTGTCAGATCTATTGCAGATTTTAATGTGGGTAATAATTCAAATGAATAAATACAAACGCATCAGTAGCTACTTCGGCCGTCATCGGCTCTTTTCGGCCGTCGTCAGCTATGTTCGGCCGTCGAAGACGCTGAACGGCTTCCGCCAGCTCTGACCGGTTCTTATCGTAGGTACTCGGCCGTGATCGGAGCCGTTCAACTCTTTTCGGCACCGTACGGTGGTATTAGGAGATTTACGAATGCGAACGTGTGCGTTAGGCTGCAAACGGGGTCGTACGAATGCGAACAGCTTTACGGCAAAACGCCGTTTTCCCGTCGAAAGACGTCGTTTCGCGTGGGCCGAGCCGATTTACGATGTCCTCGCTCTTATTGCGTTGACATAAAGCTTTTTCCGTACGCGATTAGCCGAAACGGCGTCGACTAGTTTGGTGAGACCCTTAGTTAGCAACACATGACCACCTCGATCGAAAGTGATTCGCTTTCGTTCCGGGCGAGGGCGCGGGAATGATTCCGCGTTAGTCCAGTCATTGCTTTTAGACACAGCCATCCGTGGCAGACAATCACTAGCCTTTACATCTGTAGTAGTATATATACAGATGCAATATTGCGCAGTTACATAATAATATTTTATTGATCTAATAACTTCTTTAATGCATATTTAGTTTCTTTTTTTCCTTGCTATTGTGTCAGACGACTCGAAAATGTTTATAAAAAATAAAACATCTTGGGACTTGATATATAACACAAATCGACCTGATCCTGGGGTAGGCTCAATTAAGGCTTGTGATATGGGTATCAAGCGCGATATATGTAATAGATAAATACATACATTATGTACTTAAATACATAGACGGTCACGACCAAGAAACAAAATAATGCCCTCGCTGGGATTTGAACGCGGAACCTCCAGCTTCGTAGACAGTTAGTTAATATTGAACACAAAAAAATGTCCTTCTTTAGATAAGATACCTTTCCCAGAATCTGATATCTCATAAAAAAAGCACTTCATTTTATATTAGATTGTCCAATTTAGTTAGCAACACATGGCCACCTCGGTCGAAAGTGATTCGCTTTCGTTCCGGGCGAGGGCGCGGGAATGATTCCGCGTTAGTCCAGTGATTGCTTTTTGACACAGCCATCCGTGGCAGACAATCACTAGCCCATTTCGCCATCGGAGAGCATAGCATCGATGCGGTTGAAATAAGTATAATACCGGAAGAAACACTTTTAATATGAGGCTCAATAATAAATACATTATTATTACAATAATTATGTTACTTTTAAAATACCTTCACAGTTTATTCACAGTTGATAACTTTTTAGTTAATAATTGTAAATATTTTTTTGCAATCGTCAATTAATGCATTTTATTTTATTATTTACCTACGCCGAACGATACAACTATTCAAATTGATTCCATACATTTTTAGTTCTGTTACCAACAAGCTGTTTTTAAAACTCTTACTTTTATTTACGTTAAATATATGTGCAGCATGCGTACGATGTACAATATTTTTAAATCTAACGAATAGGAAATATTGGAATTGATGGAAATTGATGAACATTTCCAGTTATTCGCGTAGTTAGATTTATACACAGTTGAAATCTGCTAGAAAACAAATAACAGTAGTTTGATTGGAAATATAGGTACATATCTATTTCGAGTATTGGCTTGTATCCTAACATAAGACCTAATCGAAAAATGGATAAATACCTATTCGTAGAAATAATTGAAAATAAAATAGGTGGACTGAAGTAATGAAATATTAAAATTGAACATCTGAAATTGAAAGCAAAATTATATCTAATGATGTAATGACGGAATATAAAATTACGTGAGACATAATAATTATGAATTTAAATGAACGGTTAAACTCACGTGAATTACGCGTGACTAAATTCGCGCGTAAATATGTTTCGGACTGCCTTAGGTCTCTGAGCCCGCGTTCACAACAAGCGACTCCCGAACTAGGTACGAGTATACACCGTGTTTTTATTTATTTCCGTTAAATTTAAGGGAAGCTTATTTAGGTCAAAATAATCAATTTTTCTAAGAAAATAGTATTTAAACTCTTACTGTTATTGAGTTATTAAGAAAAATAAGTTTAATGACTTAACAAGTGTATTGCAACCTTTATTACCTCCTAATGTTACTTATTTTGACATGACAATGTGCCGTCAGCAGCTGTCAGTCGCCTGAGATCTTATTCTTAAGGTTCTCTCACACTTGCCATTACAATTATTATTATGTATGAAAACGAAAAAAAAAATTTTTTTTACGAAATTAACAAAAGCCGATATACCAGGGTCGCGTTTTATAAAGTTACAATTTACAATTTCGCTGTTTGCCTCTCTTTCTAGCCAATATGTGCGTGCGTTAGAGAGGCAAACAGCGAAATTGTAAATTGTAACTTTATAAAACGCGACCCTGGCAACTTCTATTAATGTCCCAAGTAACCTGTCCAATTTAACGGAAATCAATAATAACACGATGTATAGCGCATAAAAGTGTCGCGCATGGTGACTCAATTCAAGTGAGTTTAACCGTTTAATTAAGTTTGTAGTGTTTATGTTTCACGAAAGTTTAAATTCAATATTAGTTAAGACTTTTTATGTTCATATTAAATTTTATTTCATGATTGAAAATTGCACAAGAAATTACCTACATAATATTATTCTAATTCTACAAATACAAAATAATTACTTAGTGAGTTTTGGTTGTCAATCAACAGGTCTATTCCCGGGCTAAAATTTAATTTACGACCTAATCAATCGATGAATAACAGAACTCTGAATGCTATTCATTTTATATACTATATTTGTAAATAAATAATATATATAAATAAATATCTTGGAATATGTTACACAAACCGACCACGTCCCATGATAAGCTAAACCAAGGTTTTTTTATGTGGGTACCAAGCGACAATATATACAATAGATAGATATTGATACTTAAATACATACACAGCAACGACCAAGGAACAAATATTTGTCTCACCGGGATTTGAACCCGGAACCTCCAGCCCCGTAGGCAGGATCACTACCAACTAGGTTACGGAGGCTAACACAATTTATATAACTACATTGGCATTCGTAGCCAGCCGATTTAGGCTGCGGCTCCATTGAGGCGGAGAGGAGCGGAGATGTGCAAAATTGACCAATTACATTCTACAAATTCAAAATTCGGAACACTGTGATGCGGTCTCATTGGCCAATTTTGTACATCTCCTCTCCTCTCCGCCTCAATGGAGCCGCAGCCTTAAGCACCGCCGTCTGGGAAGTCAGCCTCTGTAGCCTAGTTGGTAGTGACCCTGCCTACGAAGCTGGAGGTTCCGGGTTCGAATACCGGCGAGGGCATTCTTTGTGTATTTATTTATCACAAATATTTGTTCCTTGGTCAGGGCTGTCTAATGTATTTAAGTATTTATATGTATATATCTATAATATACATCGTCGCCTGGTACCCACATCACAAGCCTTAAGACCAATGTCGTGGCCAGGGCATTATTGAGCTTACCGTGGGGCTAAGTCGATTTGTGTAAGATGTCCCAACATATTTATTTATTTATAAGTGCAAACTGCAAAAAGCATTTTATCTATATCCTGTATGTATAACTTTTAAAACAACCACAGCAAAACAAAGCAGCAACAAGGCCCAACAGCCGCTGATCTGTGTGATCAAGCACGGCTCACGCTCTCTGTTGACTATCGAATAGGAAATTGTAAACAAAGCATTCAACAAAGAGTATAAAGGATTCAGCGCCGCGCCTTCGGCGTATTCTGATCAACGTTGAAGTCGATTTTAGAAGGATCTTTGACCAGTCTCACACATCACTTTTTAGCTACGATTCAAAATGCCGACATTTTCTCTGATAGATGGACACAACTTAGACGAAAAATTAACCATTACCTTAATACCTGCTACTGTACCCTATAATTTTTCATTTTCATTAGTTTGACATAAAATGTTATTACTATTAGAATTATGTTAGCTTATAGATAATTCCACAAGTAATGTCTTGGCGTAAGCTGTTTTTTACATGGTTGTTGTTGAAAGAATAAAGAATCACACCCTTTTCATTAAGTTGTTTTTATTTTCATAATGAAACTCATCAATTCTCATGTTTCTAAAATAATTGAAATTTTGCTTCTACGTTCATCAAATCATCATCATCATTTAAGTCGTAAAACGTCCACTGCTGAACATAAGCCTCCCCTTTATGCCTCGGCCACGACATTGGTCTAAGGCTTAGCAGAAAACCATACGTGCGGGAGGGAGTACCCATATCGGCATCCCGCTCCAACTCATGGATTCGCTCGCCGCTGGTCTCATTAGACCAATGTCGTGGCCGGGCTTTTAGACCTCCATATAGACAGGTTGGATGCATCCAGCGGCTCCAGGTGATCTTCCAAATGTCGTCTAATCTATCTATCTTATGGATGGACGGCTTGCACTGCGTTTGATAAAATTTTTTTTCGACCGCCGCATTTTATCACATTTTCTTGCATTTTTTTGATTTTGAAACGATTGTTAAACCTGTTATAAGTACGAAAAAGAGTATCCTTCAATTTGTCAAATTGTTATCTTAAAAATGTTTTGTATTTATTTATGACATGTAGGTAATATTATTACTATTATTAGTTAATTTATTTAGCATGAATCTGAACCATTTATATTTAATAAATAATTTTATTATGTTTAGATACTAAGGGTTTTTATTTTAAGTGGTTCGAATATTTATAATTGTGATTTTAAAATTAAGTATTTTTATTGTAATTAGGTATTTTAATTTGGTATATAAATTTTTGACATGCGTTTTATAACATTAAATTATTTGAATTTTAATTTGAATTACACCAACAAACAAGTATTATATAAGTCGGATCAGTGGTAGGGGAGCGCGACGGGACAGGTTGGTACCTTTACGTCAAAGTATTCTTTATTCAACTAGGCCCAGCAACAAGCGCTTTTGATTCCTCAAACTAAATAGCAAAAAAAAACCTACTTCCGTTTCTAATCCTACACCACTGATTCGAGAAGAATCTGGCAAGAAACTCAGTGGGACTTATTGACGTCACATGACGTGTTCTTAACTCTGGCTACACACGTGACACAGCAGCTAAGCCAATAGTTTATAACCTGGTTTACCTGTATGTTCGACTTGAATCACAAATAAGTATGTGTAAGGAATACAATCACGGCAAAGGATTGCACTGTTTACTGAAAAATTCAACGGAGAGCGAGCAAACCAGGATGGCGAATACGCGCGCATGCCTCCTTAAAATGCAAAGCATGTCTTGTCAAATTTGTGTGTTACCGCGTATAGCCAGATTATTTTGTTCGATTGGCTTGCTGCCTTGGGGCAATATTGCTACACTGTTACGCTTTTAGTATAGCATGTTTGTTTCTCGTATGTGAAATGTGTTAATTGATTGGGAGTTGAGTATTTTTATATGGCTGATGAATAACTATATCATCAACCTATTCATAATGGACTGATAAATGCTGATGATGACTTATTTATTAAGACATCCAACATTTACGAGTATAATTTTATAGACATACATAGTAGTGTTACAAGGTACATAAAACCCCAAACATTAAATAAAATAATTTGATTTGTTGCACAAAAACGTGAACCTAACAGAAGATTCTAACAATCTAATTCACTATTCAGGACTAAAGGGATATTAAAGATTAGTAGTGACTGGCAGGGCAGTCCTTCGCCTTCGAACGAGATGACATTTTGATGTATCCTTCTCGTAACAAATATTACGTTTGGACCGTTAATCCGTGATGTGCGAGATCGAAACGTAATCGCTCCTGTATCCTTACCATGTTTGTCACCTTGAAAAAACCTTAATGTTTGTGATATTCATCATCATCACTACTTAAGAGCTAGGCTCTTGTCGGTGAAGTAATCACCATTCTTCTCTATTCTGTGCAAGCCATCTGAGTACGACTCGACAGCTACTTTTTCCTTTAATTGGCTGAGGTATGTAATTCTTGGCCTTCCTCTACTTCTCTTGCCCTCGATCTTACCCTCTAGGATATTCAGAAAGAAGCTGTCGCAGGTGGAAACAACATACGAAATTCTATTTCAATCACTAAGAAAGCGTATTCGGAATAACTGATAGATTGCTCGTAATTTATGAAATTTCATGCTCGCAGTAGGCTCACTGTCCAATGTCTGTCTCGAGACAGACATTGGACAGTGAGCCTACTGCTCACGCTCTTCCGATCGTGTTGTCGTATTGATGGTAGTGAGGAAAGAGGAAAGGAAGAGTCACTCCAGCAAAACCGTGATCGGCCTGTTAGAGGAGCGTTAAAAAAAACCGAAATCCTAATTCTTCAGAATCTGAACTTGCTTGGGCGTAATTTTCGAGTCTGGGTTTTTTTATCCCAAAAACCTGATTCTTACAGATCTGGACATGGTTGGACTCATTCGAAAATCACGTGCGAATTTGATTCTAATAATGAATAATTCCCACAACATGGACAGACGACCTTATGAAGGTCGCCGGGACACGCTGAATGCAGGTCGCATCTAACCAGTACATGTGGAGGTCCAGAGGGGAGGCCTATGTTCAGCAGTGGACGTCTTATGGCTGAGATGATGACGATGATGAATGAATAATTAAGTTCCAAAATTTCCATCCACAATTTAAGTTTCGTTACGCGACGCTTTTAAGTAGTTAGTTCATACAGAAAACGTGACTTTTTTCGGGACATTATTGTTTATTATATCAACATCGAATCAGCTCGTGATTCGAATGAGCCCAATCATGTCCAGATATTTATGAAAGAATCACATTTTTTGGGTAAAAAAATACGACTTTCGAGGTTCGTGGTTCATCCCATTTGTATTCACGTGTGTATTAGTATAGTTCGGGAAATATTATTTGACCGACTCTTATCTTACTTACGACCTTTTGTTTTGCATCATTAACAATAGAAAAGTGCTAGACTGCTGATTGTCTAGTAAGTGTTAACGCAAAACA
>JALPQI010007285.1:0-52228 GCA_025490895.1 Thaumatotibia leucotreta | reverse complement strand
ATTTTTAAAGACCTTTCTATTAATACCCCACACGCTTACAACTAATTTTTTTTTTCTATCCCTCAGTTACATGTATGGAGGGCCCCCACTCCAATGGTTTTTTTTACAATATAGTATCATAATCCTGTAGCGGTTCATACAACACATATCCTAACCAAATTTCATTACTGTCGCATTTATAGTTTCCGAGTAAATCGGCTGTGACAGACGGACATGACGAATCTATAAGGGTTCCGTTTTTGCCATTTTGGCTACGGAACCCTAAAAATGAGTATTTGACTTAAACTTTTATCATACTTAATTGTTTTTAGGTAGGAGTAGCGGTAATGGACGGATTGTTATACGCGGTCGGCGGATCGGCCGGTTCAGAATATCACAAATCAGTGGAATGGTAAGTTCTTATTCATTACTATAGGCTATTTATAAGATAAACTAAAATTCTATGGAATTTGTGTTAGTGTAAGGTCTTTCTTGGAAAAGAAAATCATTTTTTAGAGTGGCCCCACAGGAACAGCGCGAGGGGGGCCAGAGGTCGTTAATGGAATTTCATACAACTCTTGCAGGCCTAAACCGGCAAAGTCATTTTATTATTTTCGATTCCATATAAACTGTGGCACAGGTATCATGTCATTCAGCCATTTAAAGAAAAGTGTAAGGTCCCATACACACGAGTTACAATGCAATTGCTTTTTGGTGCATTTATATCTTTTTCTCTTACATCATTTAAATTTGCCAGTCACGAGGGGGAGAGGGGCGCACTCGCTTCGCTCTCGGCCGACTACCTCTTTGGCCGGGAACCCCTTGCGTCCCCATCTCTGTAGCAATGTACTATTACTTACCACAAAACAGTGTTGTCACATCTACCAACTTTCGTAGATCTACCTCTTTTGGCTTCCTTCTACCAATCTCAGTCTTAAATCTAACTATTTTTCAAAATCTTACGATGATGAACAATCCTCCATACGTTGTACAAAATGTAATTGTTAGTTACATCGTTAAAGCGGTAAATCTACCTATTTCCCGCTTCTAATACCTTACCTACTACCTATTTTTGCATGTCGTTCTACCAGTTTGCCCCGATTGTATGTGACAACACTACTATAAAATTCCAGCTACGACCCAGACAAGGACTCATGGTCGACCGTAGCGCCGATGGCGTGCGCGCGCCTCGGCGTCGGTGTCGCCGTCGTCAACCGTCTGCTCTACGCCGTGGGCGGCTTCGACGGCGCGCGGCGGGTGGCCACGGCAGAGTGCTACCATCCCGAGAACAACCGGTGGTCGGAGATCGCGCCTATGCAGCAGGCGAGAAGTGGGGCCGGTGAGTGTTTTGTAAACTAAGCTTAGTCTTCCCAGGATAGTGAAAAGTCTGCTGTCCGCTGTGGGTGGCTTCGAAAGTGCGTGACGGGTCACCACGGCCGAGTGCTGCCGCCCCTAGAATAATCGGTGGTCGGAGATCGCGCCTATGCAGCAGGCGAGAAGTGGGGCCGGTGAGTGTTTGTAAACAGAGCTTAACCCATTCAGGGCCAAGGACTCAGCGTATGGGTCATGACTCAACGCTTCCGCATGGCCCGTGACTCGCATGCGAGTCATCAGTACATTCTAAATAAAATAAAAACTAAACTTATATTGACACAATTATGTTTGTGTGATTGAATCTAACAACCACTTTCACAAATTACGTTTAGTCATAAAATGATGAGTACGATTTTTTAAATGAAAATGGGGACTTGAATATTCAAGTTTGATTTACTGTAAGTATAATATAGTAAAAATAACAAAATTGTAGATACATACGTTTTGTAAGCACACAGACATATTCACATTTCAAAAATATGAAAAATATATTTTTATAGAAAGTTATGAGTATGACTCAGGGTATGGGTCACCGTGGCCCGGCGCTGTCTGTAAAAACTACGAGTGTTTACGTGACAGACTCAAATAAGCTTTATTGGCCGGTCTTAAAGCTTGTTTCACGTTGAAGTCGTTTGGTATTGTAACATTTTTCAACCGATGACCTTATGGATGGTGGCAAGCAATATTTGTATTGGCCAAACTTTGTACGATTATATCTCATTTTCTTTTAAGGGCAAGGCAACCAGGTTTCTCCGCTGTACTTTTATATACTTACGTAACATAAAATGTTGTGGTCATTGTAGTGTATAGGTACATAGTTAGGTAACTACTAACAGTGATGTTAAGATTAATTCATAGTAATAAAACTATGTTTCAATTATATGAAGTAAAGCAGTTGTTTAATCATACTAATATAACTGTATTTACATAAAATTTGTTTATCTTGGCGGTTTTTAGAAAAGATTACAATATGTATGTTATACATATGTAGTGCAAAATCCTTTCCCATCGTATTTTCACGGAAACGTCCAAACGTGTCATGCTTTTTGTCGAAGTTGTATATCAACTTTGACATCTACTATCTGAACGATAATTATATTATATATTAGTGTGACAAAAACATGTTGTTTGCTAAACAAAATACTTCAAAGGTAATGGCCGTCCGAGCGCCCTCCCAGGTAATGACAAAAAATGCAACCGAGCAGCGGTGTTATCTTCCATATGCACGTATTGCACGTTGCAGTAGTTTTCCCAGAAGTCAATGGCGTGACGTAGTTCAACCCAACCCTCCTATTAAAAAATATTTTAGTAATATGGGAAATATAATTTAGTCTCGATTTATTCGTTGGCGACTTTACCCCTCCTCCTGTGCTGTGTTTAGTGATTGCAATTTTTAAGACGTTGGCTTTGTATTACCGGAATTTGAAATCGATTTTTGAAAGTGATAAACGAATAGGACGCCGTCTACAAAGTCGCCTCCATTCATTGTTTTCGACTGCGTAAACAAATTTAGTGATTTTATAAAACAGGTGACATGGCATGTTTTTGACACACAATGACATTTTTTCTTATCTCTGCTACTTGCACAGCCTCTATAATAATTGTTTCTAAGAATTGAAACAAAGGTCACCGCAAATGCCGCAATCCTTTATATCTTTGCACATGCAGTGCTTATCGTCATCAGGTCATAAGTACATACATATACATAATATTTTCTTCGGTTACCGCGAGGATTACACATGAAATAAAACTATGAAAACGGATAAACTCGCGTATATTAACTAATTTTAACTTCATTCCGACGTTTCGAACACTTTACAGGGTTCGTGGTCTGCGGATGATAGTGGTGTTCGAAACGTCGGAATGAAGTTAATATTAGTTAATATACGCGAGTTTATCCGTTTTCATAGTTTTATTTTACATATACATACTTCAATAAATATGTGATTTATACTTCTTATAAGAGGAATAAAACTTTTACAGTGTAAACTTTTAAGACAAAGTAATAGTGAAGCAAGTACCTTCTACTTAGTCGTTAAAAAGTTTGCCGATAAGCACTGCACGTGCAAAGATATAAAGGATTGCCGCGACCTTTGTTTAAATTCTTAGAAACAATTATTATAGAGGCCGTGCAAGTAGCAGAGATAAGCAAAAAATGTCATTGTGTATCAAAAACATGCCATCTCAACTGTTTTATAAACATATATCGTTATCGCGGGAGCAAATATGATTTGACAGTTCTGAAAGATTATGAAAAACAGTCAAAACAGAAATGACACTCGTATAGTAAACGTTAAAGATTGGCACCTAGGTGGGCTATTTCATTGAAAGTTCTCCCGAAAGATTTCTATAAATATATTTTTGTAAGATTTCCACTCTTAACCTCGGTCTCTTTTGATCATAGTAAAAGAAAAAAGTGTCGAGATATTTTTATACATTTTGTATGTCGGTATAGGAACGAAAGGATCGAAAAATGTATGGAAAATTTCAAAATCGGTTCACGATTCTCGGAGATATCGATGAACATACATACACAAAAAACGTTTGAATTGGGAATGTCCTCCTTTTTTGAAATCGTTGAAAAATTGCCCAGGCACCCAGTCAGTCACTTTAGAAATTTGTCCATGATTTTTTTTGTAACTACAACTAAATAGAAATAGTGATTTTTAAAATACCTCGAAGGAAAATAGCAAAATAGTTACTCGCGGATCAGAACTATTTTGCAAGAAGTGAAATGTTAGTTTTCATAAGCCCTTATGTGAAACTGAAAGATTATTTTGCCAGTTTATAATGACGATTAAGCGCACGACGCCGTAGATACACAGTAGAAAACTTTTTGTCGTATATTACGAAAATCACTTAAGATCAGCAAATTTTAATAGTCAATAGAGTCTAAATTAAAACATGGATATTTATTTGAGGTGATTATGTCGATTTCAGGATTTTATTTACTAACAGTGTAAAGGAAGATTAATTATCCTTATGCAGAATAAACTTCGTGCTAGCTATGATGAACTTCTTAGAGGCTTATAATGTGTAGGCAGAAAACTCCGTTTTTTACTAAATGGACATTCTGTTTACTACTTCTTTGACAAATTTATATTTGCTCCCGTGATAACGATGTATGTTTATAAAATCACTAAATTTGTTTACGCAGTCAAAAACAATGAATGGCGGCGACTTTGTAGACGGCGTTTATTCATTTATTACTTTCAAAAATCGGAAAATCTACAAAGGTGAACACTGATAACGATGCGATAGTAATACAAGTTGTTGTTTAAAAAAATGGTTACTTAAAATGTTGCATAGCATTGTCCCGCTGGCCGGTTTCAAAGCGGCAGTTTATTAAGCGTACGCGCCAGGCCCGTGACCCATACGCTGAGTCGTGTGTTTTAGCAAAAATCGCGTTGTATGGTGGCCCGGCGGGATGTGTTCGTGCGTTGGAGCGTGGCCATGAATGGGTTAACATTCCTTGGTTGATAGTGTCAATGTTCGCGGTGGGCGGCTTCGACGGCGCGCGGCGGGTGGCCACGGCAGAGTGCTACCATCCCGAGAACAACCGGTGGTCGGAGATCGCGCCTATGCAGCAGGCGAGGAGTGGGGCCGGTGAGTGTTTTGTAAACTGAGCTTAGTCTTCCCAGTGAACTGTCTACTGTTCGTGGTGGGTGGTGTCGACGAGGGTGGGTCGTCACGGCCGAGTGCTACCATCCGGAGAACAACCGGTGGTCGGAGATCGCGCCTATGCAGCAGGCGAGAAGTGGGGCCGGTGAGTGTTTTATAAACTGAGCTTAACATTTCTAGGTTGATAGTGTCAATTTTCGCTGTGTATGATGGGTCGCCACAGCCGATTGCCGAGCTGTCTAAGTGTCTATTGTTTGCTGTGGGAGGCGTCGAATCCGTGTGACGGGTCGCCACGGCCGAGTGCTACCATCCGGAGAACAACCGGTGGTCGGAGATCGCGCCTATGCAGCAGGCGAGAAGTGGGGCCGGTGAGTGTTTTATAAACTGAGCTTAGTCTTCCCAGGATAGTGAAAAGTCTGCTGTCCGCTGTGGGTGGCTTCGAAAGTGCGTGACGGGTCAGCACGGCCGAGTGCTGCCACCCCTTGAATCGGTGGTCGAAGATCGCGCCTATGGAGCAGGCAAGAAGTGGGGCCGGTGAGTGTTTGTAAACAGAGCTTAACATTTCTAGGTTGATAGTGTCAATGTTCGCGGTGGGCGGCTTTGAAAGTGCGTGACGGGTCACCACGGCCGAGTGCTGCCACCCCTTGAATAATCGGTGGTCGGAGATCGCGCCTATGCAGCAGGCGAGAAGTGGGGCCGGTGAGTGTTTTGTAAACTAAGCTTAAAATTCCCAGTGAACTGCGTACTGTTTGTTATGGGTAGTGTCGACGAGGGTGGGTCGTCACGGCGAAGTGCTACAATCCGGAGAACAATCGGTGGTCGGAGATCGCGCCTATGCAGCAGGCGAGAAGTGGGGCCGGTGAGTGTTTTATAAACTGAACTTAACATTCCTTGGTAGATAGTGTCAATGTTCGCTGTGTGACGGGCCGCCACAACCGATTGCTGAGCTGCCTATTGTTTGCTGTGGGAGGCGTCGAGTCCGTGTGACGGGTCGCCACGGCCGAGGGCTACCATCCGGAGAACAATCGGTGGTCGGAGATATGCAGCAGGCGAGAAGTGGGGCCGGTGAGTGTTTTGTAAACGAAGCTTAAAATTCCCAGTGAACTGCGTACTGATTATTATGGGTGGTGTCGACAAGGGTGGGTCGTCACGGCCGAGTGCTACCATCCGGAGAACAATCGGTGGTCGGAGATCGCGCCTATGCAGCAGGCGAGAAGTGGGGCCGGTGAGTGGTTTATAAACTGAGCTTAGCCTTCCCAGTGAACACTGAACAGTCAACTGTTGGTTGTGGGTGGTGTCGATGAGGGTGGGTCGCCACGTCTTTATAATGTGTCGCGTTACTCAAATTCATGGTGAGACTGAGATTTAATTTCCGAGTGTACCGGTGTCGACAGACCGCGCCGTTGCTTTAGCAGATTGTAACAGATGACCTTAATCTCACCTAAACAGTAGAAGCTTAGAGGTGCCGGCTCACTCCAATCTATCATAGCCCAGCGATAGCAATTAGTATTGCAGTCATTATTTTATACATAAAATTGTAACTAAAATAACTGATGCCTGAGCAGCGTATCGAGCGTCCAAGGGATTTGAACGGCGTCCATTCGGGCCTACGTTTGTATTTGTTTAACATGGATGCCTCCTCGTGTGTCCAGTCAGTTTGTGCGCTAACCTCTTTATTCATAAACCTCTGCTAACTTAACAAGCCGCTAATAATCGTTTGTCCCTTTTGCTCTTTTGGACACATTGTCAAGACCGAAAGGGACAAACAATTATTAGCTTGTTAAGTTAGCAGACGTTTATGAATAAGGGGGTAACAATATTCCGTATCACTTACAGGCGTAGCAGCATTAGGGCAGTACATCTACGTAGTGGGCGGCTACGACGGGTCGCAGCAACTAGCGTCGGTGGAGCGCTACGACACCGAGCGCGACGTGTGGGAGCCCGCGGCCGCCGTGCGCGTCGCTCGATCCGCGCTGTCGCTCACCGTGCTCGATAACCGCCTTTACGCCATGGGTGAGTGATGTTGACCGGAATTATTAAGCCGCGTATCCACTAGAGGCAGCCTCGGGTCAAGCGGCTGCCTCACTCCCAGGCTGCGCAAGTGGAGACGCTGCCTCAACCTGAGGCACGCCGCGACGCGAGGCAAATTCGTCGCCGCGAGCCGAGCCATATTTTGTCGGTCTCTGTGCCGTGCTCAAAGGCGCCTCAGTCCGAGCCGTGTGTTTAGTGGAGACGGTCGCTCGTGTGGCAACAGCTACGGATCAAGCTGAGGTGACACGCCTCGAGCAGATCCGTAGCTGTTGCCTCAGAGCGAGCAGCCTCAAACTGAGGCTATTTGCTTCAAGTCGAGGCCGCTCGACCCGAGGCTGCCTCTAGTGGATACGAAGCTTTACGGGACACCACACCCTCAACAGGCATCTTAAGGTGATGGGAATAAGCGAAGCAGCATGTCCACATTGCGGAAGAGACGAAACCAGCCAGTCCTTGCTGAATGAGTCATGTACGTAGCGGCGAGATATGACGTTTGAGGTCGACCTTAGAGACGTCCTACTGTTCTACAAGAAAATTAGAAAGGCTAGAAGGAAGTATTGGGGGAACGTTACCGGAACATTAACCTGCGGCTCCAGCAAAGGGAAATGGGGTGTCGAGCACAGTGGGTGCTCGACAGCCCACTCGAGTCCGGTCGAGCGTCCCTCTTTAACATAACATAATATGGGTGAGTGACGGAGACAGGCTACAGCGCTACGATGAGTACGATGCCGAGCGCGACGCGTGGGAGTAGTAAAAACAATTCCTTGTTTTGGTCCATGTTCATACTGAAATGTAAGAACGTGTCTGCTAAGGAATAGATTTTTTCGATTCGGAAGCCATGCGTGTTTGAGCGGCCATTTCATAAGTCATGGTTTTGCAAGATGATTTACCATTTAGATAGTTACAATTGTATTTCAAACACCAAAAATGTTTGGTGCTCCCATATGGGCGTTATTAGTACATTGTGCATCAAGGGAGGTAAGTACGGAATTACTAACGAGAGTGTTAGACCGACGCCGTTAGGCGGAGGGCTTTCATGACTCGAGTTTGTGTTCCGCTTACCGACCGTGATGCATACAATGTTTTTCATCACACTTGTCAATAAAAAATAAGTTTTAAGGCTTAATATAATTAAATGACGTACTGACATCTATTACTCCCTAGGGAATTTCACTTTTCTATTACTCCCGCTACGCACGCAAGCAATGGCGCGCTTAGACAGCAAGTGTGATGAAAAACTGTTATATGCATTATCTTTCTCTCTTTGGTATTCTAATATTCCATAACTTTGTTCTTAGGTACTTTGTTTTATGACGTTGTATAACAGAAATGACATTCAACGTGGGAGAACCATTACTGTACATTTAATCATCATCATCATTTCAGCCATTTATTGCCCACTGAGCATAGGCCTCTCTTCACGCCATTCATCTCGGTCCTGAGCCAATTTAACCCAGAAGTGTCCCGCAATCTTGCGAATGTCATGTACCACTCTAAATGTCTCTCTTCTCTGTCGTTTCGCTCTTGGCAGAGCGGTCGTGGTCACGTTGAGGCGTCCACGTCGGTGGTAGAGGCGGTCACGGCTCTTCGCACGATCTCCCGCCATCGCTCCCTGTTGGCCGACTGTCTGGCGCATTCAGCTACGTGGCCTCTAAATGTACCACATACTTAATCTTAAACATTTATTCCAGGCGGCTACGACGGCACATCATTCCTAGACATAGTCGAAGTATACGACCCTAGTACAAACACGTGGACGGCGGGTACTCCGCTGACGTCGCTGCGGTCGGGGCACGCGTCGGCCGTGTGCTACCACGCCGCCTGCCTGGAGCCGGAGCCCGAGCGCGCCAAACAGCCGGCGCCCGTCACGGCGCAGGACATACCCATGGCTAACAATATTATAGGCACGCTATCTAATAATAACTGTCGAGGGTGCTTATAGCAGCAGTAGTGTAACTCGGTTTTTTATTTCGTCATTGTCGTCGCAGCAAATATTATTACAAGAATGCATGAAGGGACGCCGCGAAAACGACCATTTCCGAGCAGTCTCGAACAAACCATTCGAACGCCGCGGACGGCGGTTTAAAGCGACTGCGGCCTGAGAGTTTTGTTTTAATGTTAACGTAATACAGTATTATCAAACCGGAATCAGAAAGGGATTCGAAAGTACTGCCGGTAGTAAGAAAAGAGATGTTTATAGATGTCGCGAGTGATTAATTAATCTATTGTCTGTAAGTCTCTGAACATAAACTACAAATATATTGATTTAACCCTTAGGTGCATACAGTATCAAAAACGATACGACCGAAATGACACATGTCGAAATAAGTAATCAATTGCGACTGTCACACCGAGCAACAGAGCTCTAATTGGCATCGATTGTTTAAATAAGTCAATTCAGAAATAGAATGTGTGATACCATATGCACCTAAGGGTTAACTATAAATATATCCTAGATTGACTTTACACTGTCGTGTCAACAGTACTTTCAAATCCCGTTCTAATCGCGGTTTGATAATACAAGAATGCATGAAGGGATGCCGCGCTCGGCGGGTGAAAACGACCAGTCAGTCAGTTCCGAGCAGTCTCGAACAAACCATTCGAACGCCGCGGGCGGCGGTTTAAAACGGCCTAAGAGTATTGTTTTATTGTTAACGTAATACAGTACCATAGTACCAAGTTTAGCATAATCAATGTTGTTGCGACTCATCCTTCCGTCTCTGTACTAATCGCGAGACGACAACGACAAATCCGAGCGGTTGAAATGCTCGGAGAATCGCCCAGCTAATGGACTGTGCCTCGATGCTGTTAATGTTAGAAAGACTGCCATAGCCGCCCGCCTTTTATAATCTGGGTGGACACGCCTTTAAGTCTAAATTGACAGATTAATATTAGGCGCGAAGCGTCGAGTAGGTACTTATACAAAATTTAATTTTGCCGCTTTTCTCTACTGACAAGTTGGTTGGATAGACTATATTTTTTATGCTATGCATTGCTGAGATAAATATTTGGATTTTTAACCCTTGATTTTATCAATAAGCATACTTATTTATTTACAAACCGAGTTCTGTCTTTAGTAATATTTTTACATTGTTAAATGCAACTATAAGCACATCGACTACAGAAATATTGAGAACTCAATATTTGGATTTGAATTGTAAATACCTTGTTTTAAATCATACTAATAATGTGGATGACCACATCAACTTCAAATCACACCTTTGGCTAACATCATCACAAGGAGTTTATGAAACTAGACTGTAGCAGTAGGTTATTTGCAATAAATACGGCCTTTATTGTTATTATAAACGGAACGCAAGGGCGTACGTATTATAAATGAAAAAGTAAAAATACTTTCCAAATATGTTGTACTGGTTACAAAAACAAATGTAAATGTCGCGAGTGTGAATTGCTCTAATAAAAGAAAGAAGTATGTTGTAGCCATTGCTTGTAACTGGCACAACCTTTAAAAAACTAGCAAGTCTAGTAACAATCTCAATTCTTTGTAATTGAGACCGTAAAACCTCGCCTTTTGTAAAGTGCTGTAACTATACAAGGTGGCCAAAAAATAAGTGCAATTCCGTTGCCAGTGAGGTTTTGGTACGCAAAATGAGCTCCTTGAGGAATCGTTTTGGAAATTAGTTCAAGTTTCAGAAGTAGTTGTAGTAAATCGTTAGACACAGTACTATTTGTATATGTCATTTCAACATTTTAACGATCCTTCTAAAACTTCCAGAAACCTCCTAGGTTATTCTGAGTCCCATAACCTCACTGGTAACAGGAATGCAGTTATTCTTTGGCCACTTTGTACATAATATTATAAATATCGTCAGTGCAGCTAGCGCCGCAATGAAATGTTTGGATGCTAAATAATCCGGTACTTGATTAGTCTAAAGCATAGACAAGAAAACTTAAGACATCGTTTTATACACATTTTCCAAAGTTTACGGATAAGCATTGTCCAGTAACGGATGTACGTATAGGCTTTCTGCCTCCATGAGTGGCGACATAGGTCACCCCGCTTGGTTGTGACACTTGTGACGTCTATCCCCCTTATTCATAAACGTCTGCTAACTTAACAAGCCGCTAATAATTGTTTGTCCCTTTTGATCTTATGGACACATTGTTAAGACCGAAAGGGCAAGTTAGCAGACGTTTATGAATAAGGGGGTATAGGTTTATTTGTCTATGGTCTAAAGCTAATTTCGCGGACTATGTGGTACGTTACTGTATGTAGTGAATTGTAGTGTGGTTGAGAACTTAAAGATGTTGAAAGAAGTTATGCCTATTATGATTAAATTGTTTGAGTTGTATGTAAAAGTTGTTGCAGCGAAATGGGAATGTAATAGCCGACCATGGAAGCAATTCGACATTGTTTTTTGATAGCACTTGACACTGCCAATCTTATGACAAGGCCGAAATTATTTATATATTACATGATTATTTACGACATTGCGTAGTAGTTCATAAAGATTAAAACGAAGTCGAATTAAGCCGTAAAACCATGTTTATAGTCAAATATTGAACTTGTAATATTGTAACTCTCAATTGTAAGTGTATGTGGACAGATTAATTCATTATTTTTATATTTTCAATGTGATAATGTAAATATATTATTGTTAAGGGATCTTTGTAAGGAAAACAAAGACTGTTATGGGAATAAAACATTGAATATCTAAATAATGCTCTTTTTATTTTCATTTCAGAAAATTGCATTAACATGAGTAATATTTTAACATGCGGGCAATTTGCTGACAATACTGTTCTAATAAAATAAGATAGAAAAAGATAACAATAAGCTAACAAAGATACGCATTTTTCATACTTCCACCTAATATTTTTACGAAATAGTTAAGTGAGTTTAAATCAGTTATTGGCAAGTTTCCTATTAGGGCTGCTTCAAGTAAGTTTACTCATTTATTATAAATAATTAAGCACGTAAATATTTACATTTAAAAATTCGCCATAAACGACTAAAATAACCACGCTCTTCTACCTAAGGCCCTACGCAGCTAAGAAGATAATTCAGACCTTTGTTTCAACACATTTTTAACCTTAAAACAACTTTAAGCTTATAAAATGTATTAAATTAAACAAATTGCGAGTCTCTGTACACTGATGAATTCGCTTCCAAAATAAAGCATATCTAGAAGGAGAATCTTGGAGATCGAGCCACTAAAAAAGCTAGGAAAGAAAACATAAATGAAAGTAAACTAAAGCCACGTTTTCACTTACTGTTCTGAGCGAGCATTTGTTCGTTCTTGGACAGATGAAAACAGGATTTCACATCAGCAAAATGTTCGTTCGTCAGCCCACGAACAAGCGAAAGCTCGCTCAGAACAGTGGAAACGCGGCCTTAGCACACCACCGACGCGACATTGTCTCACTGCGAGATAGACTGCTCGTCTTTTTCTAACTACGTATGTTAACGAAAAGGGATGGTGAGTCTATTTTGCCGATAGATATGTTACTTAATTATGTACTAATGTCTCCAAACTTAGCCAGAAAATAAATATTCTTTGTCTATTTCGGTCTTATTAATATGTCTAAAAGACCGAAAGGGACAAACAATACTTATCAGCTGGCTAAGTTAGGAGACGTTTATGAATGAGGGGGTAAGCGTACAGAATGATTAGTGAACATAAATTAAATTTTCTAACAGCTCATTCCTAGTCCAAATCCTATTACACGTACTTTTAAGTTTCAATTTGGAATAAAGCTGTATATGCTGCTGTCATCCGCAGTAGGGCTCGAACTTAGAGCAGTCATAAGTTAAACTTTTATATGTAGGTAGTTTATCTACAATTAAAAACGATTCAAAGAAATTTTGAAGAAATTTTAATATTTAAAATTTAAGAAGCTATATACAAAACATGGAGATAGTCCAGTATCTCTGTCATTGTATATAAATCTGCCTAAATCACGCCATAACAAGAGTCATTGAATATTTATCTGTTAGTCATAAAATACAATTTCATACACTAAAACAGATTGTATGTCAATATAATGAGATCTTTGACCGTAAGATCCTACGGGTAGAAGTCATAATGAAATTAACAAAATATACATCTAGTAGAGTCTATTAAATACTTGGCAGGTCTGAACATGACGCATAGACCTATATTGTTTGTGAATGCCACAAGTTCACATTTACCTACATTATAAATTAAATTTACTAACTTACTTCTATCTTTTAAGGACTTTTCTTCGTCTCCTATAACAAGTTATTCTCATATCTGGCACATCAGGTTCGGACTGCGATACTGAATCATCTCTTGCTATCGTCACACTCACATGGGCGGAGCGGTCGACCTTTGCCTCCGTTTCAGAAGATACATTAATTGCAGATAAATCTTTAGCTGGGGTAGACGACGCTAAAGCATTGAATGGCGCAGTGTACTGTACGGTCTTTGAGTCAGGTTGAACGCCTGATGATATGACGACCATTTTCACTAATCCAGGTTCTTCTACTACAGGCGCCAGGTTCGGAACATCTACACGGCTGGAGCCACTACTTTCTTTCGTTGAATCAGTTACACTCGGTTTTTCTCCTTTTTCGCTATCATTGGAGGTAGATATTTTGCTTGCTACTACTGTCTCAAACATCCTTGCCATTTCATTACTAATATTTCCTTCAGAATTGTCGTTTCCACTGGCATTTTCTTTGTTGTCGCTCGGAGTTAACGTGTTGTTTGAATTAGGCTCTGAAATGTCGTACAATTTATCTATATCTATCTCTTCAGTGACTTGTCTATGTGGTAATTTCTTTTCACCCTTGGTTTTAGGTCTTTTATTACTTTTCATTAACTCCTTAGGTTTTTCACTTAGTTTCAACTCATCATTTTGGTTCTTATCATCACTTGATTGCACAATATGTTCTTCTGATGCTGGACGAGTCTCGGTACAGTCAATTGCACATCCTTTTGCTTCTCCGATCAAATGTGCGCGAGAGACTTTATGCGTATCATCTGCCCCTAAAAATCTTTCCGACTCTTTATTTTGCTTATGCTTTGTACGAGTTTTACTGTCTTTGGTTACTTTTGGTATATGTTTATCATCCGCAGCGGAGGAGTCGCGCATGCTTTCAAAGTGTACGCTAGGCGTCACTCGTGGAGATTCAGTTTGTATGAGAGCGTCCTGTGCGTCCTCCGGATGCGGCGGGCAGCCGTCGGCGGGCGGACCTTGGCCGTGAGCGGCGCGGGTGGCGAGGCACAGGTCCTCAGGAGTTATCAAACTGCTGCTATCTCCAAACAATTCGCTGAATTTGTCTATAGATCTCCTTTCTTTCTCCTTATCCTTCTTCGATCTAGTCTTCCTTGAATCTTCCGAATCGCTTCTCTTCTCGTCGGAAATCTCTCTATGAGACTTCCTTCTGGAGGTTATTTTCTTGTGATCCTCGACCTTTTCCTGCGTTTTAAGTTGAGTTTCGTCGTTACTTTCGTCGCTTAGCTCTAAATCGCCTTCGACGATGTGCCTAGAGTAAACGCGATGTTCGAAGTCGCGAAATATTGTTACGTTACTTTCAGTTTCTTTTCTAGATTCATCTTTGGCCTTCAATGCGGGCACACTTTTATTTCCTGTGTCATTTGTTTTCGAACTTTCCTTTTCATCGTTTCGTTTGACCTTATCCTTCTCTGATGTTATCGTGTCCGTGATTCGTTTTATTTCCTTTACTGTGGTGTTTCCAGTTACTTTTTCTGAATTATCTGAGTGTGATGATGTAGGCACATTTGTATGTCCCATTTCATCCACAGTTTTTAAACTTGACTTTTCAGACTTATTTGATATTCCCAATTCTGTGACTCGCCTAGTTTTCTTCTCTTTTTTATTGTCAGTTTCCATTTCCGATTTATCAGAGAATTTAAATTCTGGGACATTTCTATTTTCCGTTTCACTGGAAATTTTTGAACCTGTATTACTTACTATTTCGCTGGATCGCGGTGCGATTGTTTTAAGATCTTTTTCTTCTTTACTATTATATGACTTTCCAGTGTTTCTTGGTATAGGTCTATCTTCGTTCATAGATTTAATCAACGTGTCCAGTATACTTGGTTTTGGAGTGTTCTCGTGATGTACATGCGTATTAACTTTGTGACTATCTTTAAAAATAACTGTTGAAGATTCGTCTGTTCTACGATGGATCGCCTTTTCAGCCTTGGCTAATCTGTGTCTCGTAGTTCTTGCATCCTTTTTAATATTTTCACTGTAATTTCCAACGTCTTTAGGCTTATTATGATCTAGGGGCGAACTTTCTTTATGGTCATTAATTTTGCTATCACTTCTATTAAGACCAGTATTATTGTTTGGTTTAACACATTCTTGAATATCATAAATATCATCCAAAGCAGTTTCAGAACCTAATTCACCGGATTCCAAGGATGCTATAGATAAAGGATTATCTATTTTATCAACGTGGTCTTCACTGATTTCTGTTGGTTTAGAGCTTGATACTTGAACTTCATGTAGGTTCCAGAGGGATTTGTCAACGGGCTGCAAATATATCTCATTAGCATTAGCAGATTGTAATATATGTTTGTTGCCTTCAGTGAATTTAACATAACACTTGCTGCTTACCCGCGGGTCCTCGGGAGCAGACGCAGGGGTACTATCCGTTTCTAAAACAAATAATAATTTGTGTGAGTAACTGCGAAATACAAGGGATAGTAACATCAAAAAAAATAGGCTTGGTAATATGTATAATAATATACATTTAAACGTTCCACGTACAATTTCCTTTATTAGTATAACAAATTAAACAGCTAATTATCGTTTTACCTTTAGCAATTTTGACGGGTTCGTTAGAAGAATCCGTGTGTGAAAAATCTGGTGACTGACATGAGTTTCGTATGTTGGGAGAATGCAATTGTTTGTTAGGTTGTTTTTCGATCTGCCGTCTCTCTTCCTGTTGAACAGGACATGGTTCTACTCGTGGCCTCTTATTTTGTGGTTCCTCGTATTCTCCATGAATGGTATGTTTGACAGAATGTGTTACAGGGTAGTTGTACCCATAGGGCTCTGGTTTCTGATACTCTCTGTTACGCTCGTGGTAAGACTTTCGACGCTCACGAATCCTGTTACTTTGTTTTTGTCGCGGGGGGCTTTCCAAGCGTTGCCTCTCTCTAGGTGGGCTCTTCAAGTGCAGCCTCTCTCTCGGTGGACTTTCCTGTCTCTTATTTCTGTAACGATCGTCACCAAATTCTTTTCCACCCCGTCGGTGTCTCTCCGGGCTGAATCTCTGATATTGGGGATCACTCATATTTTTGTTTCTATCACTGTAATGTTTATCCCTATTTATATTTTCATTATGCTGTCTTTCTCTGTTGAAATTTCTTTCATTATCGGAAAACCTGCCAGCTTTATTTCTACTAAAGCGGTCCCTAAATGTATCAGTATAGTTTAAAGGTCTCTCAAGTGGACTGATATAGAGCATCTTTCCATCTTGAGTATCATCTCGACCCCTTTTGCGACTTCTTTCCGGTTCTCTAGATGTTTTTGGTTTCAAGGCAGAATACATGTCTTCAAATTCTTCATCAGAACTTAACTTGGCCAGTTGGTGACTAAAAAAAAAGTTTACGTATTTTTGCACATTAATAATAGAAAATATGAATAAATTATTGTTCTTTGTAAGTACATTAAATATATTTTAAGCTTTCAAAAAAATCTTATAAGCAGGCAATTGGTACTCAATATCAATATCATCAATTGTAAATAATGTTGCCTGAATAGCTTAGAGGGAACCATAATGACGGGCAAAGTTAAAAGCACGAGACATAAGGACAAGGACATGATGTCACTATCGTCAGCTTTGTGGGAACGACTGCTGATAATCGATTGTAAAAATACAAATCATAACATTACTTGTTCAACCTCGTACGTAGATTCAAATTCGCGTCTTCAGCACGCGATATGATATTTTCACTTACCGAGTTAATGCAGAGACACGTTTGTCCGCAATGGGAGATCTATTGCCATCCCCTCGCTCTGAGACAACCTCACGATTTTGCTCACTCTCCAGGGACAACATTCTACTACATTTATTGTCTGTAATTCTTTCATTGCCGGCCATCTTATTAGAGGAGTCAGTGGTAGTAGAGCTGGCTGAAGGTGAAGGCGGCCGGCCACTTCTTCTCCTACAAAACGCATTTTAGGTGAATTTCATGCAAAATCAAGATAGTAAAATTAAATCATTCTGAAGCAAAAAATGTTTTCATATGAAGACATTTCCTAGGTTGATGCTAGCGATAGCATAGGTAAATTTTATTTTATTTTCTATATTTACTTCATTACAATTAATGTGTAATTAGTAATTGTACATTTATATTTGTGCGATTTCAGTTCTGAAACTGAATATGTTTAATACTGACCTCAATCATTTAGAATTGATTTTTTAACTTACCGAGTTAATGCCGAGACCCGTTTGTTCGTAATGGGAGATCTATTACCATCCCTTCGGTGCTCTGAGAGTACCTCACGATTTTGCTCACTCTCCTGGGGCAACATTCTACTAGGTTTATTATCTGTAATTCTTTCATTGCCGGCCATTTTAATGGAGGAGTCAGTGGCAGTAGAGCTGGCTGAAGGTGATGGCGGGCGGCCACTTTTTCTCCTACAAGATTTTGATTATTAATTTTATGGTAAACAAACAGGAAAATTATTAAAATTAATACTTGTTTAGTACTTTAATTTTACCTTATTGCAAGTAATTCCTCCCTTCCTTTTGGACCTCCTGCTTTATTTCGGATTCTCTTCTTGCGCTTTACATCAGTTTCTTGCCGCACATTTTTTATTAATTCTTGGACCTTTTCTGCACATCCATTTTTAACTGCATTTATTACTAACACATCTTTTCTGAAGTGAAAAAACGTTAACAGTTAACATTAATATTACATGTCATATACCAAAGAAAAAATACCCAGTTTACTAATGCCAGACATGCTGACGCCTAAACCACTCGGAAAAATTTTAGTTTTTTCACAAAAATTAACAGTTAACAACTAAATATTTGAAATAGATAATGTAATTTCCTTACAGATAAAATCTTATGCACCTACTAGCATGCTGTAGACATCCCTGATAGGTGGCATAACTCTACAGTGGAATTTCAACTATTGTGAATTGAATCAAAATATACACACGTAATTTGGATAACAATATTATAGTATAGGAGATGTGTCAAATAACAATTTATCACAAGCATCAGCAAAAACTTGGTCATAATAAAATCATACTCTTAGTTGCCTAAACCTACTAAAAAAAGTAAAGTAAATTGATTAATTAAACTCACGATATTAAGGGAGAACAGAATAAAATAGATAAATATTCAGTATCACAGGTAAGAATCTCTACTTAATTTTTCTACAAAAATATCATGATATATAAATTATACATACTCAATATTAAGTTTTGTGATCATCTCAGTCTTCCTCTGAATCTCTGCTCTAGAAATTTTCAACAGAGAAGAATAGTTTGTCTCTAGTCGCTTGAACTCTGCTTCCAGCTTGTCAAATTCCTGCAAGATGCTCTAAAATATCAATGCACATCCATTCAATGGCTTTTTGATGCCATTGGTTAACAATGGAATGTTTATTTCCACAGCAATCAGTAGAACAGCTAATTTTTGTTAAAACCAACATGACACGAATGCCAAGCACCCAAATGATAGTAAAGTAGAATGATGATGAAAAAATACAGTAGTAGAAATATAAGCATAATACAAATTATTACTCTTTATTTCAAGATATTCTGATGATACTCCCTGATTAGAAACAGTTCCAAAAAATGAAGACTTAAGAAACAAACGTTAGGCTGAAGACACATCAGCATGCTTACGCATTTTGTCTATTGAAAGTGGCTGTTTAGTATGAGACTGTCCAGCTTTCCACATGCAATCACATGCTTAAGTGTTTCATACAATCTGGTCAAATTTAATAAACAAAATTTATACACATGCAATAAAAACAAATTACATAACAATAACTGAACAGTTTAGCCACAACCAGATGTGCTTACCCTAAGGAAAACAGAAAAACACATTAAAGCAAAGACATTAATTGGAAAATTTAATTTATAATGTTATTTTAGGGAACCATGCAGTTTGTAAATTGAAGATAAGTGCACCTTTATGATCAATTATATTCAATTTTTCTATTTCCCAGGATGTCTAAACAAATGTACCTCAGTGTATTTATGTTCTATTTAAACTATCACTTACATAGGTATTGATGTTCTATTTAAACTATCTAATACCAACAGTTTGATAAAGAAAAACTGTTGCATATTGTTCATATGTATTTTATGTATTGTGTCTATATTTAAATATATATTTTTTGGGCTGTGATGGTAGGATCTTTGTCACTTTGAATTTCAAGTATTTTTTTGAATAAGAGATAGCTAAAAACAACCCAACAACAGAAAGCTACAGATTGGACATAGCCAAGATATTAGAAAAGGATTATAAAAACAGGAAACAAGTGTCTATTAATAATACTGCTATTTTCACTAATGTTCTAATTGAAAAGCTATAGGTATATAATAAAGTATGTACAGAAAGTTACAATTAGGACATAATTAATGTGAATATATAATTTGTTGAATGTTATTCCAATGAAATCAATGCAAGTACTGGCAAGTTAATGTGGGGACAAGCAAATCTTCCTCTCCTAATACAGGTGCAACTTACTTTTTGCAACATTTCCATTCTTTCAGTGCATCCTTCCAGTTTGTGCTTTAGATCAGCATTTTCAACCTTCAACTGAAAAACAGCACATCAAGAGAATATAACATTTAAATATTCTAAACAAATTCAATGATCATGTTTCATGTGTGGCCGTAACTCTCATCAACAACAATCAAAATAAACTTATAGTTTTTACTGGTATGGGACAGGGAATTAATACCAAAAAAACAATGACAAAATCATGAAGGAAAAAAAAACAATGACAAAATCATGGAATGTGATAGCAGCAGGCAACCAAGAATATAATGTTCCATCAGTGTATAGTAATGTCGCAATCTGATCATCTGACATATCTCCGTGACTCCAAGCACTGTTCATTCAGCATTTCTGGGTGTCATAAAATAGAGTAGAATTTGTAAAATATTAAAACTGGCACTGAACTAATAATTAATTTCAGAAGATTGTATACGGGTCAAAGCGTCTATTCAGTTGGTTTAAATCAGCTAACGATATAATGGAAATAACATATTCAGTAGAAAATAATTTGGCGCTAAAATGTAGTGATTGTCTTACCGTGTTCAAAGCATCAACGTCATCATAGTTCTCTAAATCGTTGTATATATCATCCATGATTACAGGCTTTGACTACAGTAGAAAAAAAGCATTTAAAATACAGAATTCACTGCACTGAATAACTAATGGAATACCTTCAAAAATAGTAAAGAACAATTTGGAACTTGGAGCTGGACGAAAGCAAATGACCAAACGACGCAAACGTCAAAAGTCGCTTGTCGCTCACATTCATTAATTCCATTCCTTTCATTCAATATCAAGTCAACGGATATTATTCCTTGAAAGTATCTCGGATACTTGTAAAAACGCCTGGGTCGCGTTTTATAAAGTTACAATTTACAATTTCGCTGTTTGCCTCTCTACCGCACGCACATATTGGTTAGAAAGAGAGGCAAACAGCGAAATTGTAAATTGTAACTTTATAAAACGCGACCCTGATTTCGTATTTGCCGTCAAAAATCCCATTGTGTTTTTTTATTTTAACTAGCAACATTTGAAGTTTTCATTCATTCGTTTGGATACGCCTCTAGAGAACGAAGAGAATCAATCACTCATTCATTTGGTGCCCATCTCGTTTTTTTGTCATTTCGCTTTCATTCGAACTTTTCGCTGATGCGCATCGCAAGGATCGCTCGTCGCGTCTGTTAGCGAAGCGGACCTACGTTTTTCAAGTGTGTTTTTAAATTTGAATGGATTCTCGCATAGTTGAATACTTGTGTCGAGTCAATCGTGAATTCAGTGTTGTCAATTATGACTGTGTGTATATCTTTAATTTGCATGGTTTCCATGCAATAGTGCAACAAGCGTACCAAGCACAACGGGCCCGTGTAAACAGACGAAAGGATTTCGGCTGCAACATGCCTACGGACTCGGAATGCGACTGTGAGACAGTGTCGAAGGAATGGCTGCTCGCGAAGCTGAGATCGGACGAGCGAGACATAGTTCTGATCGACTGCAGGGGCTCGAACGAGTACGCAGTGTCGCACATCCGGTCAGCGGTGAACTTTTCTATTCCGAGTATCATGCTACGACGGCTGGCAGCGGGCAAGATCGAGCTGGCGTCGACGGTGCAGTGCAAGGAGCTGAAGGCGCGGATCGTGGCGTGCCGCGCGCGAGGCACGTTCGTGCTGTACGGCGATGGCGCGCCGCGGGACCCGGACACTGTCCACGGAATCCTGCTGCGTCGCCTAAAGCAGGATGGCGTACAGGTTGTCTGCTTGGAAGGTAACGTTTATACAATCATACTTATAAATAATTCAAGTTTAGTTTAGTTTTGATACAAACTTAGTCTGCTTTGGCTCTCAAATTGCCTAATAGCAGGAATCTTTAGTTGAAAGTCTTTTACCTTTTATGTGAAAGCAGCCAGTGGAGTCTGAAAGTTAAACAAAAGTTTAATTGTTTCTGATGATAATCAATTCAAGTCTTGTCACTCATTATAGGTACTTCTCTTAACCCTTGGTATGTTTATGCACTGATCAGTGCATGTAGAAGCTAAGAAAAAAAAATCACAACACATGAGAGGTCACATAGTCAATATAGTATTAAAAATACAATTGCTAATTTGGTAATTCAAGTTGTAAGTTTTTGGTTCTATCTGATAATTTTTGATTTGTCTCTGATAGATTTCATATAAATTGTGAAGTAGGAAAGTACAGTCATAATTGTGAAGTAAATATACCCATCATACTATTTATTCATACTTTTCATACCAATGAATAACCTTGTGTATGTCAAATTAACATAGGTATGTGGTTTTCCTTTCAGTTGTGCTATTAATAATAGTTTAAATTAAATTTACCTTCTTAAGAGATACAAATGTCATGGTTAAAATATTTCATTACCTTATTGAGAGTAGGTATTAAGACAGTCATTCATCACAACTTCATATTGTAGGTACACTATACAACTGTACAGTCAAGAGGGAATTGATTATATTCAATGAAAATTAATATAAAGATTGTTCGAGAGAAGAAAAAGAGTGGACTGTAAATGTTGAGAAAAGAAAGAAGGTCTATTTTAAAGGTTGCAAACTTAAACAAGATTATTCCAACAATCATGGAGGCTGAATTTAATTACTTAAGAGTTAAGACCATTAGTGGCAGAACATCATCAACAATGCCATCTCTGTTTCATGCCACTGTTGACTTGTGTAAGATTCTGTGATCTATTATAAAAATAAAAATATCATTATTTATTTATTTCTTTTTAATAATGTATGTCAATTACATGGACATTTTAGTACATTGTGTATTAAGGTCTTTAAATAAGAATTTGTGTATTTCATAATTTTTGTACCGCCCGTGGCACACACAATAATTTCATCACACCTGTGAGGCAAAAAAAGGAAATAAAACAATATATTTTCACAAAACTACTCTAAAATGGTCTAAATCAGGGATGAAATCTCAGCGCGCGCTAGTGCGACATAATGTTGCATGAAAATCCTTTACAGCCCTAGGGTGTAATGACGCATGTACGGCTCGCATCGCCACAGCACATTGGCACACTTACCGAAACAGGTGTGATGAAAAATAATTTACCTAACTTTGCCCTGAATAATTATATCCATTAGATACATTTATCACCATCCTTTTCCCCAGGCATGTAAAAGAAACGGCCATAGCTGACCTTTTATCTGACAGATGTATGTTATTTAGATATCGTGAGACAAATCCTTACTATTAATTCCACAATTAAATAGAAGAGTACATTTGCACCAAAACTTTATTAACATTGTATGTTCATACAACTAGTTATGCTTCTTGCAAATTGCTTGAGATATTCAGTGTCAAAACACTAGTACTTTAAAATTTATTAAATCTAGATGTTAAAGCTCAAATTCAATGCTGATGAAACCATTTCATGATAATTATGGTAAATAAACTGTTAGTTGGTATACTCTTTTCAATAGCAATTTTATTGACAATAGTCCATACAACTGCTGGGACTGGTTCATGAGTTGAATGGGTCCATCAGGTAGAGTTATTACATAATTATTAAAAAAAACTCCAATGGGCCTCTACATGCCAATCATTTCGCCTAGAGTAACCTATGACAAGACCGGCAAAGCCTTAGTAATAAAATTGGTATTATACCATGTCCAAAATAATAATACTTAATATAATTATATTGTTATGAATTCGGTAGCTCTCAGCCAGACTCACCGAGTCCACAAAAAAGTTCACACCATATTAAGAAATAAGCATTGCAGGCAAGGCAATTTGTTATATGATGCTATGAACTTTTTGTGGACTTTGAAGTCTGGCTATCAGATACAAAATTATCAAAGTATCAAAAATATCATATCCAAGAACTAATATTAACTAACAAAGAATTGATGGCCATCTCTAACCTATTAGCATCTAAAAGAAACATGTTTAAATTAAAGCCATGTCGCCGGGCCGGGGCTCGGAGGTCGCGGGTGTCGGGCGTCGGCCAAACGTGGGAGAGGAAGTCCACTACTTATTGTGCTCCTCAATGCGAGACGATAGATTATGATCATCTCACGCACACTCGCGCGCCTTCCGCGCACTGTGTCTTGTACTCGTACAGACCAAAGACACTCATTCCTCAATCTTGAATTGAGATGTTATCATATGATTCTTTTTAACCCTAAACTTGGCAGAATTTAAAAAAATCGTGCGTTCTAGCCTCCTCGCCGCAGTGTAGAGCAAAAAATTCTGTGTTAAAAAAAAATACAAAAAGTGGGTCAAAGACCATGTATCTTTAAAGATACATTGCCAAGTTAAGGGTGTTGTAATCACATATAGGTATGCACTTACTTAAAATGGGTACAAATGGTTCAAAGTAGATGATATTTGGCATACTTACGTTAAGATACCTTGAATAATAGGTACCCTTTCAACTAACTGGACTAGGTACTTGTATAGTGAACAATACTTTCAATATCTTGATCCAAGAATTTAAGTGATCGAATGTGCACATGAATTCAATGCCTGATAAAAAATATCAGTTTGAACAAATCCCCATACAATAGTCAGAATCCTATTAAAAACTCAAAATGATCAAAGGTCTTATAGAGAAAAACCGTTTAACTAACACAAACGGGATGATCAAAGAAGGTGGCCGGAAACGCATCGCCTCGACCCACGTCCGACGGAAGAGCGCTACCATTTTATTGATAGGTTCCTGTTTCACTCACGTCCTGTCAATTTTATTAAATCCAATGGCCCCATGTGTTCGCGTGCAATTTTATTAAAAAACACTAGCAGCTCTCCGTAGCGGCGGCGCGGCGCGCACAGCATCGAGTTCATCTCATTCATGAGTCAACTGAACTGGCCAATTCCACTTATGGCGGGCGATGGTCGATCGTAAAATAAATAATAGCACGTGCGGCCGAACAACAGGATGTAGCTGAATGTAAACTCTTTGAGAGTCCAGTGGTCTGTCGGAGGAAATCGTTAGCATCTGGTCGCTAATATAATAAGGAAAGCGAAATGGGATAAGGAAGCCATATCTTGCGTCTGGCTCTCGCAGTTCGCATTGGAGTCTGCGCTGCCGCAGGCCATCAAGGATGCTATAAACCCATCGTCGTGTTCGTACTTATTATCGTAAATATATTATAATTTATAATGACAGAGTACTTGGTTTTTGCTTTTGACATCTAGTTCAAATAACTCATTAATTAAATACTACTAGTAAAAATCTAGTTTTCTAATCTCAAAAGTCTACTATCACAAATTATTGTCTCCTTTTTGAATTTGGTTAAAAATTAGTCAATACAAACAAGACTTTCATTCAAAAGTATGTAGCAAATATTTAGATATATAAAAAAAACTAGAAGTACATTTCTAAAAATAAACGTTTCACTTATTAATAACTACCAAATGTAAGTCAGCGCTTTCTTCATAAAAGTCCGCGCGCCTACGTGTAGTAAATTATATTATGATAGGTAGATATTAACTAAGCGAAGGCGTAACATTGGCATTGATAGTTTTTTGCGTGCTGATGTAATATCCAAACGCTGGTACAACAGGTAGTCCGGTAGTTAGCAGATATTGTACGCATTGTATTCTGATTTATTTATATCTTGTTCCGCTACGGTGGTTCCGATTCAATATGTCGCATGGATTTGTATTTCATCGCTTTTTGTGAGCTCTTAATGGTGTCTGGATTCTGTCAACTTTTAAATAAATTATCTTTTTGTTTCCACAAGGCTGAAACTGATATAATCAACACAAACCAGTCATGTGCTATTGTGTTGTATCAAATATAATATACTCCAAACATTTTTTAACATGAATGCATGCATGTCCAATTGTGTATTTATTATCTAAATGAAACAAATATCGCTCCGTCTAACACATTAACCTAATCTAAGTTGTGTTTTAATGTTACCTATTAATTTTGTAATCTCGCGTTCGACTCTATATTTATTTCGACTATTGAAGACACCTGGAGAGTGAATTCTTATGAAATGGCCTTGCTTCCTTTTATACGCCAAAACTCCCATTTGATGGATTCCATTCTCACACAGAATCCTATCCACTGACGTCAATTCGTTCTGCGAACGCAGTGTTCCCAGAACATGGCCATCCGTATACACTATTACCTCATTTATTTATAACGGCCGTTTGATAGCTTTTCCTTGGCGTGATTTTAGCAGAATGCGGATATTACTGTATAGCTTAGTCATGTCCATTCATAGACCCGCTTGGGTCAATCTTTGTGGACTGTGTTTGAAGGGTCATATGTGACAATTGAGAACGATTCCATTAAGTGTTTTTTAATAAATGTAGGCGAGCTAAGTCGATACAATTGACCCATCAACCGGCGTCATTCTTCATTGAGTGCGACCACGTTCATTTGCTGTACGGCTGGCTGGACCCTTCGCAAATTGCTGTCGCAAATAGAACCCGGCGAGGGGTAATTGGGGACATTCATTAATATTTCACTGTAGCTTTCGCTAACAGAGAACTAGCTAACAATAACAGTAGTCATTGATTCTGATATATTTTCTTTTTGAACAAAGGATATTACCAATAAGATTTCCTTTTTTTTTTGTCTTTAGCAAAAATCACAACTGAAAATACTGTTTTTTATTTATGTTGCAATTACCTACGCCTACAGAACCGAGATGTAAAAAACGTTTCTTAACTCAGTGTTAGTACTGAGAAAAAGTTGTCTATGAATAATTCTGGAATAAGATTTGACAGGGATTGTACAGCGTCAATAACGCCATTGTGTAAATGTGTACCCGCCGGTAACTGGGTTGTCCATAGGTAGGTTAAGTTAGCGTTTCAGTTGTTTTCCATCAGGGACCATCATTAATCATTCTAGATCCCTCTCTTAAAAACAACAAGTCTAGAACTAACAGTATCATTGATAAATTATCATCATTATAGTCGCATTTTACAAAAAAACACGTAGGTAGGTAATTGTATAAGCGGTCGATTGCCGTGCCTAACTATTTACTTACCGTACCTACCTATGATATAATAATTTTAATAATACGTGAAACAAACGAAAATATGTATAAAAGTAAGCCCATCATCTTAAAATTTCGGTTACGAAAAGTATGAATAATAGACATGCAGAATGATGTAAGTCCGGGCCAGCAAAGAGATTAGAGGGAGGTTCGGCAAGGTTGTTGATAAACGCGCGGGAAGGACGCGGCCGCGGGCCAAGGCCTCCACCTGCAGCCCCGCCGCCCGCCCCACCCCGCGCTCCGCTACCCGCCACCCCACACACCTACTCCACATTATCGCTTTGTTCCTAACTTGCACTAACTACCCTCACTCTCGTTCGCCAAAGACTCCTTTCGTAGATCAATTTGAAGTCAGCTTCTAACCTTGAATACGCTGACAGTATTTTATTTTATGTCGTGCCAATTAGACGACCGAGCATACGTATGGTCAGAGCCCGTGGGTTGCTCTGGCTGCCGCAAATTAGCTTGAAATGTAAGAAATGTTTACATTTTATGTAGGTGTAACTAACACCTATTTAGGCTGAAGATCGGTATACGCGAACTGGACAAAATTAATGAAAGTCCTTGCGAGCGAGGCGAACGCGGGGCCTGCGAAGCGGGCGGGTGGTTCATTGAGAGCGGCGAATGAATGGGCGAGATGAGTCATCGGATCGATGCCGCGCGCCGTGTACCCTCCCCGCCCGCCTCACCTCGCCATCATCATGCAACCCTCCCCCGCGTCTCACCCTGGTCCTAGGGCTCCTGTCTGCTGAGCCTACCCCACCCGAGTTATCCCAGATTCCAGAACAAAGATAACGTAATTGTCCTTGTGCTCGCTTTGACATACTCTAATTTAGATTAGGTATTCATATCAAGAAACGTCCCAACGGGGTTGCTTTTTGTTTTTAATATATGGATTATCGGCAACTTATTGAGATAACCTATTTTTACGCAACACATAATTATGTTAAACTATAAAAAAATATATGTACCTACTTCAAATTTTAAAATTGTTCTTATAGTTGACAAGAGGGACGATTTACAGTTACATTATTGGACAATAAGATTGTACATTACCCACTTGTCCAGCTATCTTACGATGCGTAGTTCAAATTTTAAGAAGTAATTTGTGGCAAAGCTCGCCTTGAGTTTGAGCAATTGTCCTTGGTATATTAATACCACAGTCACCATAAATATTGCACTGACACATACGAAAATTCAGGAACACTAATGGAGAGAGTGGGCGAAAATCTTTATAGTTTTATATTGTGCAACCTTCATTTGTCACGGGCCTTTCTCCACTGTACGTGACAGGGGATGGATGGCCGACCGTGGTAATTTGAGGCTGGGCATGGGCAATGTAGAGACGAGGGGTTGAGGGGTTCCGTCAGCCAAAATTAGAAGTCTACCGCTACATGCAGAATTAAGGCGGTTTCATTGTTAATTGCCATAAATTGCGGAATTTTTAATACCCACCCGAAGCGAAATAGCCAATAGACTATAGATAGATACAAGCTTGCATTTTTGTTGGTTCTTGTACAGACGCTGAAGTAAAGTGCCATTGAAAATAAATTACTGCTCTACTCTAAAAGTGGTCCAGTATTAGAGTTACATTACAATGGAGTACAAATCAAATTATACTCCCGACAAACTGTGGATATCTTGTCACGAAAAACGTGGAAAAATTCTATTTTCACAGAACGCTCAAACCATGTTAACCCTCTGAAAGGGAGAATATCAGAATAACTGGCGACATACAAGTAATGGCAGGCAAAGCGAAATGCGGTGCCGGTGCATTGTGCGGCCAGCGTGTGACGGACACAACGGGGGCGGCATTAGCATCACAATGGCGGGAGTGGGCAGGAAACGTGGCGGAAGCCTCGACTTGCTGGACGGGCCTGGGCCCTTTGTTCCGTAATCCAGCCCCACTATCGGGGACAACTGATCAGCGTCCACTGGCAACTCTACCTATAGTCCCATAGAACTTGACAAAACTAGCAGTAAACGTGTTTAACATTCTGACACTTACCACCACCATGCACACTTGCACAGGTCTAAAATGTTTTGCAGACTATGACTAATATATGGGTCTTTGTCGTGGAACCTGCGGTACCAATAAATATGTATCGTTGACGTCCAAAAGTTTAACCCTTAGGTGCATATGGTATCACACATTTTATTTCTGAAATGACTTATGTAAACATCATCATCATCATCATCAGCCTATCGCAGTCCACTGCTGGACATAGGCCTCCCCAATTTCACGCCACCGTTCTCGATCTTCGGCTGCTCGCATCCAGCTCCTGCCAGCCATCCCGCGCAAATCGTCGCTCCACCTTGCCTGAGGGCGTCCTACACTACGTTTGCCGAGACGCGGTCTCCACTCAAGAACTCGTTTACCCCAACGGTTGTCGGTTCTACGGCTAATATGGCCAGCCCACTGCCACTTCAGCTTGCTAATACGGTGGGCTATGTCGATCACTTTGGTTCTCTGCCGGATAACCTCATTTCTGATTCGATCCCGCAGAGATACGCCGAGCATAGCCCTTTCCATAGCTCGCTGAGCGACCCTGAACTTGTGAACCAGCCGTACCGTCAGTGTCCACGTTTCGGCTCCGTACGTCATGACGGGTAGGACGCACTGATTGAAGACTTTTGTCTTCAGACACTGTGGGATCGACGATGTGAAGATTCGACGTAGCTTCCCAAATGCTGCCCAACCTAGCTGAATTCTTCTATTCACCTCATTCTCGAAGTTGTTTCTACCCATCTGGAATGTTTGGCCGAGGTATACATATCTTTGAACAACTTCGAGAACGGTGCCGTGTACTGCGATCGGTTCCGGTAGTACATGTTCATTGAACATAACCTTGGTTTTGTCCAAGTTCATCCGTAGGCCGATGCGTATAGAAGAGTCAGCCAGGTCGTTCAGCATCTGTTGTAGGTCCTGCAGCGTTTCTGCCACGATGACGATATCATCAGCGAATCGCAAGTGAGAGATGTACTCGCCATTAATGTTGATGCCACGCCCTTTCCAGCTCAGCGTCTTAAACATATCCTCCATTGCATTTGAGAACAATTTCGGGGAGATCACGTCCCCTTGTCTCACGCCTCTATGCAATGGTATAGGATTTGTTTGCTGATTCTGTACTTGGACGGACATGGTGGCGGCCTCGTATAGACATCTTATCACTTGAATGTATCGCCAATCAACTTGACATCGCTGCAAGGACTCCAGAACAGACCAGATCTCAATCGAGTCAAAGGCCTTCTCATAGTCCACAAATGCTAGACACAGGGGCTGATTATACTCTTCAGTCTTCTGTATAATCTGCCGCACTGTGTGGATGTGGTCTATGGTGCCGTATCCGCTCCGAAATCCAGCCTGTTCCGGAGGTTGGAATTCGTC
Source organism: Thaumatotibia leucotreta (assembly GCA_025490895.1). Taxonomy (NCBI): domain Eukaryota; kingdom Metazoa; phylum Arthropoda; class Insecta; order Lepidoptera; family Tortricidae; genus Thaumatotibia; species Thaumatotibia leucotreta. Next base: position 22,138 of record JALPQI010007285.1, on the reverse strand, counting down.
GAATCTCCGCGCAAGACGGTTCGTGATCACTCTTGAAAACAGCTTATAGACATGGCTTAGAAGAGAAATGGGTCTATAGTTCTTCATCAGGGTTTTGTCTCCCTTTTTGAAGAACAGGACAACCACACTTTTACTCCATGCCTCCGGAGTTCTCCCTTCGAATAGGACAGCGTTAAAAAGCGTTTGGAGCTCCCTCAATACGGGTTTACCTCCTGCTTTTAACAACTCTGTTGTAACGCCATCCTCTCCAGGGGCTTTTCCGTTTTTAAGCTGCCCAAGAGCGATCTCGATTTCGTCGATACTGACTTCTGGCAGGTCTTCGGTGTAGTGGCGTATCAAAGTGGCTCTAGGATCCTCATTTTCGGGATCAGGTCGAGATGCATGCGAAGCGTATAATTGGCCATAGAAGTGTTCCACTTCGGAAAGGACTGCCGGCTTCGAAGTAACGACTTCTCCACGAGCTGTGGTCAGCTTCGTCAGGTGGCTCCTTCCGAGAGATTGTACAAACACCTTTGACCCCCGGTTCTGCTCGATCGCTCTTTCAATCGAAAGAGTATTGGAGCACCGGAGATCGTGTCGTACGTGCTTACTGATCTCTCGGTTTAGAGTCCGTTTCCCTGACGAAGAGACGGGTGGATTTTCACGTCGTTCCTTCATTAGCCCTAAAGTCTCCTCCGAAAGCTTTGACTTCCTAACCTTGCGCTGCCTTTCACAAAATCTCGTACCTTCCTCCCTGAGAATGCGAACCACATCTTGAAGTTTCTGGTTCACGTCCGCTGTGGTTTCCATGGCAGCGAATCGGTTTTCCAGGTTTGACTGGAAAGTTTTAGATCCAATCATAGTTTGGAGCAGATTTGGTCGGAGTCTGGCCTTCATCAAGCGGACGCGTTCAGCATGGAAATTGATATTCAGAGAGCCTCGGACGAGTCGGTGATCGCTACCGGTATTGAACCTGTTGATCACGGAGACATCTCTGAATATGTGCCGTTTGTCCGTCATGATGAAGTCGATCTCATTTTTCGTCATAGTGTCCGGGCTTTGCCACGTCCACTTCCTTTGGGGCTGCTTCTTGAAGAATGAGTTCATCAAAAAGAGTCCTTCGCGTTCGAGGAAGTTGACGAGCATTTGTCCCCTATGATTTCTGCATCCATAACCATGGGATCCTACTACCGATTCGCTGAAATTTTGTACTCCCACTTTAGCGTTAAAATCCCCCATGACAACGTTAAAATGGGTCTTAGTAGTGGAATGGAGGGCCCTCGATATGTCATCGAACATTTCCTCCACCTCATCATCCGAATGTGCCGAGGTCGGTGCGTACACTTGCACCACCTTGAGGCTATACCTCTCGGTGAGCTTGACGATGAGGTACGCTACCCTGTTCGACACACTGGATATTTCCACAACGTTGTCAGAGAGGGACTTGTGAACCAGAAACCCAACGCCACCTTGGGATTTTTGGTCTCCCTCACGGAAGTACATTAGGTGGCCTGATTCGAGTGTTATGGTGTCCTCCCCCTCTCTTCGGACTTCACATAACCCTAGTATGTGCCACCTAATCTTCCCAAGTTCCACCTCAAGTTGCGCCAGGTGCGAGTCAAGCCGAAGCGTGCGTCCGTTAAACGTCGCCAGGATCAGTCGGTTGTGGTGGCCGTCCGTAACCCGGAGATTCTTCGCACCCCCTGCCCCGCCGTTACCGTGGTCGCCACCATGACCAGGAATAGCGGAGCTACCGGGAACTGGGGGCCGTGGCTGTTGTTGTGCGTTCATTTTGGGGGGGGTTTGCCCATAATCGCCACGCTGGGCAGGCGGGTTGGCGATCGCAGTAGGTTGGTGATGTGCTGATAATTGACGGCGCTGCTGCCCACCGCCAGCATGTTGACCTTAGTCGCCTCTTACGACACCCACGGAAGGAAATGGGGTGAGCCTATTCTATGCCGGGCCCACACGGCCGGCCGGCCTTATGTAAACAATCGATGCCAATTAGAACTCTGTTGCTCAGTGTGACAGTTGCAATTGATTACTTATTTCGACATGTGTCATTTCGGTCGTATCGTTTTTGATACTGTATGCACCTAAGGGTAATAATCATTTACCTATAGACTGTACATAGTACATACATGTCTATTATCAAACGTATAAGCTTTCTAAGCGCTTACTTTATCAACCTTTTTTTAATAAAATTCCTGCAAAAGAAATACTTGCTATGTCTTGAGTTTTAACTCATAGATTCATTGTTTAAGCGCTCACACGATCAGTACATTCTCCTGGAAGTACCGCCAGCAGTAATTACTATTGCGCAGTTTGCGAGCAACTAACAAACCTTATTAACCAGCTATTAAGCCTACTAGTAAGCTAATAGGAGTTAATTGAGTACAATCCTAGGTAAAAATACATTATTATAATTTATAATTAGTCAGTTATGTAACTATATTAACCAGTTTTTTTTAATAAATTGATTCAAACAGAAATAAAAATTTCGATTTATTATTTTATGATACGGTCGCCATCAGAGGGCCTAGTGTAGCTGTAGGTAATAACTTATAAAAAATAGGTCCTCAGATATTTCGGCGCCGTCACTGCGCTCAAAAATATTTGAACATGCACTCTAACGCCACTACAATAGAGCTTTGATCAGATATTTGTGAGCACCGAGCTACGATATGTCTGATGGCAACTGTAGAAACAACGGCTTTAATTGTATTTTAAAGTAAAAAGCCCATTGGCTGGTGTGTACGCTTTATCAACATGTCTCTAAATAGCTTCTAAATAGTCAAGCATTATTTGGTAATCTATTCTACTGATGTGCTAACTCAGTAGCTACTTATAGGTACTTTAAAAATGGTAGCGCTTGCCGATCGTATCGTAATGAATGGCGAAACGTCAATGAAACAAAAAGAATGAATGAAACAAGTCTTGAATAACGACTGATCCGCGAGTGAGCGCCGATTGTTAGCACAGTTAGACTACTGCTGCAGCTCGGTATATAATGGTCTTATGTCCCGACCAATACATAACACGCGCGATTATTAGGTTCTATGCCATAGCATTAGATTTGCTCCACGCTCTAATGAATGGATAGCATTGTTATGTTTATATATGAAAATGCGGTAACGTCATGGTTAAACATAGTACCTATATACACATTTTAGTTTTTCAACTCACCTTGGGTTTTAATTTACGCCATTCACAACAAAAGCTGTGTACTTGCATCTGCCGCTCTTTATGTTCTATGCTGGCTTCCGCTTCACAGAACAATAAAATTAACGGTTACATACTCTTCTCATGTTCATTGCGGAGCAGAGTTTCTACACCTACAATTATAGCTAAAGCATTTCGCCCACCGTTTAATGTGAACCGCGCTTAAATCCATGGCATGGCCCAGAGGCCAGAACCCTGTTATGTCACATCCCTAGTTTCTGTACCATTGAGAATTGTATTTCCACGCATGAAAATACACAGTGAAAATGTTCTTATCTAATAAATAAGAAATGGAATGAACAGAACATCCTAACATGAGTATGTTTTTCGTAGCGAGGAACAACGTTGATCGCGTGTTCTTTCATCTTGATTAATAAATAATTACGCGACCCCTCATGTTTTCATTGGATATTTGATCAAAGTAATTTCTCATAATGTTGGTATACTTGGTATCTCTTGTCCACTCAACTTAATTAGTAACATTCTAACAATGATAAATGTTGTGCTGGACTAATTAACAAATACTAAAGGGACCATTATATTTATTGTACTGGTTTATTACGAATTAACTTAAATAAAATTATTATGATGAATAATGAATATAGCTCCGGAGGCAATGACGCTTCTTTGTTTAAGAAGACCAGCCTCAAAAAGTTTTTTTTTTGATAAGAAGCTTTTTCCAATATCTAGAAGTTGGAGCTTAGATTGATTACCACTATGCGTCGGATGGAGGTTACATAATGGCACATCATTAACCGATAAGCAGCCTAGTTTTATAAGATTATTTTACCTATTCGATTCTCTCAAATATGCACGCGTAGGTATCAACACGCAATGGGAATGTGTCATGATGATATCAGATCGTTAACTTAACGTCGTCACTCTTCCTAATAAGTTCATACGTTGTTGTACGTGCGGTATTATGGTGCGATATTATCGCCTGTAAATGTGTTTGTTTGGCGTGTGGTGAACATACAAATACATTTGTCACCACTCGCAACTCTTCCCGCGGGTGTCGTACGTAGGATGCCCTGAAAATTTCGGGAATTTAATACTTAGGAACGTATATTTGACATGTGTTATACCTCTTTCTTACAAGCATAGTCTCATTATTCGAAAACACTGGCCACTTAGAAAAAAAAACAATGTCCGATTTTCAATTGTTTTTTAAAGTCGTTGAGTCGCTGGTGAAAATGGAGCTGTCCCGCGAAAGTTTTAGAGCAATGATTTATTATGACTTTAAAAGTGGATTAACACAACAACAATGTGGAGACCGATTAACTATTGCTTTTAGTAGTGAAGCACCTTCAAAGACGACCATATACAGGTGGTATTCGGAATTCCAACGTGGCCGTGTGTCTCTTGCGGATGACGTACGTGAGGGTCGACCGAAAACGGCCGTTACCGATCAAAACATCGATGTTGTTCCCCAACTGATAAAGGAAGATAGGCATGTTACATATCGGGAGATTCAGGAGACTTTAGGCATTGGAATGAGTCAGGTACAAGTTATTTTACAACAAGAGTTGGGCGTGCGGAAGTTATTTTCCCGGTGGATTCCTCACTTGTTATCTGACGACCAGAAAACGGTACGTGTCAATTGGTGCCGCAAAACTTTAAAAAGATTTAATGGAGGAAGCTCAAATGCCGTTTTTAGTATTGTGTCAGGTGACGAATCATGGATTTACGCATATGAGCCTGAATCGAAAAACCAATCTCGAGTTTGGGTTTACGAAGACGAACCGAAGCCGACAAAAGTTGTTCGTTCTCGCAGCACGATCAAAAAAATGGTAGCCACGTATGTCTCCAAATCGGGTCACGTGGCGACTATCGCTCTTGAAGATCGAAGAACTGTCAATGCCGATTGGTATATAGGCGTTTGTTTACCGATTGTTTTTGCTGAACTGCGAAAAACTAACCCTAACCGCCGTATTATACTACACCATGATAATGCCAGCCCTCACACCGCTCAGAAAACAGACGACTATCTTAAGGGCGAAAACGTCGAATTACTGGACCATCCTCCGTACAGCCCCGACCTAAGTCCCAACGATTTTTTTACTTTCCCGAAAATAAGAATCGGTTGCGTGGTCAGCGTTTTCAGACCGCGGAAGAAGCAGTCGACGCTTATAAAATGGCCATTTTGTCAACCCCCACTTCCGACTTCAATAACTGTTTTAAAAACTGGTTTCAGAGAATGAAAAAGTGTATTAAACACAAAGGAGAATACTTTGAAAAACAATAAAAGTACTTTTATTTCATTAAAATGCGTATTTTTTCCGATTCCCGAAACTTTCAGGGCAACCTACGTAAGAGTCGACTTAAGGGATTTAAGTGTCACTGACCATTCTTTGATAGATCGATGATGGGCAGCAGCGTCAACATAATCACGTTACTACGATGGCCAATCCGCGTGCCAAGCGTGGTGATTATGGGCATTCACCTCCTAATGCGTCTATACGCTGTTAATAGGAGAGGACTGAGATAGGCTGATTATGTAAATGTGTTTTTATTGTTCGCAGGCGACTTCCCGGAGTTCCACCGCGCCTATCCGGAGTGGTGCAGCGAGGCGGGCGCCCAGCATGTGCCACACCTGCCGCTCATGGGGCTGAGGTCAGTACAGAAGTACTCTTTTCCTTTCCTATCTCAACCTTACTCGTAAACGTCTCCTAACTTAACAAGCCGCTAAGTATTTTTTACTACAGCAAATAATTTAATTATAATAGAACGACTCCTTTATTAGAAGCATTTTACGTTTTGTTATCTGTCAAACTAACGCCACTTCGCGCTACGCTCCAATACTTTACTCACTAGTGATAAAAAATGTGTTTTTACCCGCTAGTATTAAAGGATAAACGAGCGCTTTACGAACTAGTGCGGGGAAAACATCTTTTCCCCTCACTAGCTCGTAAAGTGCTCGTTTATCCTTTAATACGAACGTGTTAAAACGCATATTATTCACTTGTGTGGCAAAGTAATGACCTTGGTTTTGGAATAACAAAACGTAAAATGCTCATGGAAATTGTTCCATATTAATGATAATTAAATAATTTGTTTGAGAATGTAGTGTAAAATACAAACCTTTATATAATATGATGATTTTAACATATAAATCCTAAAATTCCATAAGTAACAATTGTTTTAGTGAATGATGATAAGATGACTAGATGCAATCACAAAACGCAGAAAATGTCAACGTCAACATTGTCAAAGAATATTATAGGTTATAATCTTTATTTACCGACTCGAACACGCATAAAAATAGTAAACTAAACAACTTTCAGGGTGTTCTGTTATAATCTTGTAAAAATAATGAATGTGAATGATTTAATAATGCATTGGCGTTGGTGTGCAACTACAGGAATGTGTTAAAATCGTGCTGCGTTTACTTTTTCGTGCTAAGTTTACTGCGACAAAATCTTGCATTAAATACATGATGCATTTGGAAAATTATTATCACTAACCCGATGGTGATTGTAATGTGAACAAATAATTACCTTTTTTGAGTTTCCTCGCTATAGTGAGGGGAAAAGTTTTGTATTACACACGGGTGCACATGTATTTTACTTCTCGTATGTTAAAACACTCGCTGCGCTCAGGATTATATTTTAGAACCACTCGCTTCGCTCGTGGTTCAACTATAGAATCCTTTCGCTTGCTCGTGTTTCAATTTCATACTCGCGGGTAAAATACAACTTTGCACCCTTGTATAACAAATAACTATTGTTGGTACCCAAGGAAATAAATAGTAACTTTTTTTTATATTTCCAAATGAACGCATAAGGCTGGGAACCGTCCATTAAGTGAACGTTAATTGGTAAGTATTTAGTTTGCAAAGGGCAATCTTGTTCGATATCATGAAGTCAATTATTGTATCTAAGAAGTTCTAAACTTTATACCAGTAATTAAATCACCATCAGCGCATTTCTAGAACCGCTCGTTTGAAACACGCCGCGATAATTACATGATCTAGGAAAATCGCGCACGCGTGGGAATCCGATCTCGGCGCACAAGACGTTTTCCTTGATCGCCGAGAATCGGCGGAAAAAGCCGACGGCCCGCCGATTCCGGTGCGACTGGCTTTCTTAATAAGACCTCGTTGACGAGCTCTATAATCGTATTCCATGGGAAACACTTCTCTACCTCTATACTACAGTTTCTAATGCGGTGCTTTTTTATAGCGACGGACGAGACCATTAAGTCAATTAATAAAAGCAAATAATATGCAAATAATGGCGGTTTCCTCGATAGCGCACATCCGCTATTTAACTCCCAACTAGAAACCTGAATAACTCTAAAGAGAAGTCAGTTAAAACTGTGGGAGTGAATTTAGTTTCTGTTGACTGAAGGGCGCCCAGTCCTACGAAATTGTCATGTTGGTCGTTGAAGTAAATACATTCATGTCGTAACTAAGAAAACTGTTACTTGGCTGAGTAGATTGGGAAAAGTCGTAGGTTTTTCACACCTACGTAACACCTGTATGTAGGTACCGCTTTGCACACGAGTTACAAAAACCTACGCCGCCGAGACAATGTAGGTGCAACGTGATCGACAAACATGCCCCACTAGCAGGTAAAAGTCAATTGCGTAAATTATGTGGTACGTAATTCATGTTTCATAATAGAAATGAGATCGTGCTGTTTGTGATCGCAGATTCACTTCTTACTAAGCCGAAATTAACTTGCAATAATACCCATTACAGCAGCCGTTACCATAATGTATACACTGCAATCATTTTACTCTAGGTTTGTAATTGTTATAACTTTGCCGCGTGTTAATCCTATAACTGCTTAAAATCAATCCCGTTTTTTGATAGCACATACTATATTGAATAATCATTAGAGAAAACAATAGAATTGTGTTTTCTGGACGAGATAAGTGGCGTCTCACGTACAGTCTCAATGCAGTCACGTAATAAATTACGTAGTTAGTGACATTTACAGAGCAGATAATTAGATACCTGTTCTGATGTTCTAATGTCGGAAGGTAATATCGTCATCCATCCAACTGGAAAAATGATAATTGAACCACAAAAAACCGTTTAGACAAGACGTCGCCCGCGTACTGGCCCATACGCGCCACTTAGCAAGCTAGCACTTAGCAATTTTATTTGCATTGAACACTCATATCCTTTAGCAAACATCGGTTCAAAGCCGAGATTCATTGAATACACTTCAATGTCAAATATTCCGTTCTACAATTCCATTCATCAATCCGTGACTGTGCGCTAGGCGGCGGAGTTGTTTATTCAGTTGGAAACATTCGAACCGCTCTGATGGGATCGCTTTGTGTCGAGTTATCAAAGACCTTCCGTTTTGCCAAATTGAGACATCGATTGAGCTCATTGGGCCTGAGATATCTTTCTGATTTCTAAGGCAGGTTATGTTACCGTGACGGACGATAAAGCATGTTTCTACTTTGGTAATATATTGTTGCATTGCAAAAGCAGCGATTGCTCTTGTAATAAATAATAAAGATTCAGCTACTGGTTACCAGCGCGCCTAATCGACAGTAGATTGTAGATTAGAAAATTGAGAAAGAATGTAATCTTTGACCTTTTACAAAGACGATGGTCAGACGGCAATATTGAGGCAAGATTGGCTCCGCGTTCACGCGTTGACGCATTGCAGGCGCCCGATGCGGCTAATGGACCCATTCATCATAACGATGGAACCCCAGAAACCTCGTATAAATTTTCCTCGCGCACATTTCAATATCTATCTTATCTCGTTTAAAAAGAGCTCATATCCAAAGCACGATTAAAGCGTCATACGATCTTTTGAATGTCGTTTAACAGTAAATTCGTCAGTTCGCGAGAGGCAAACCGGGCGCTTAGTTGGTCGCCTTGTAAGAGTTGTAAGTTGTAGTACTTGTAGTGCATTGCATTCGCGGTGAAACCTAGTGTTACACACGCACTCAATGGAGAGCGGCTTCATTCATTTAAGCAGCGAACGTAACCAACGCCGACTCTGGCGCGCGGATTTATTATGCAATTGAACTATTTTTTGAACTAAACTAATCAACACAAACAAGCACCGCGACTTCTTGTTCTTGACGGTAGAAACTTAAGCGATTCTGTAATTATCATCAATCATACACAAATTACATGTATACATGAAATTTGTTAAGTGAGACACTAGAAATCTAGTGAAATTGTTGGATACTCTTTCTTGTCAATGACGAAAGAGAATGAAGACTTGCTTGTCTATGTACGCACTATGGTAAAGCGTACTTGCTAAGTATGACTTTGCCAAAAACAGGACGTGGTCGGACGTGAGCGTATGCTCGCCGGGCGTCCACAGTCTAACTAAAGAGTTTTAAGTCGGAACACGCTGTGTGGTCGGTGGAGACCTGGCTTCGCAGGCTCTTACCATTCACTTCACCTGCAAATACACTGTTTCACAATGTTAGGTCGGTATGTACCCTTAACAAAGCCAATGCTGTAATATGTAATTAAATGGTGTTTATATTGAGATCGGATGATGTATCTTGCTCGATATTGAAAATAATTATTATGGAACAATGTTGAGTCTGTAGCAATGCGGGAATTTTTATTAAGTTATGAAACGATCTGTAAAGCAAATCACCAAACAATTAATAAAGTTCTATCAACAACTGCTTAAGTATCAAACGGAGCTATAAACAAACTGTTAACTTTTAGCATTTCTCATAAAATCGTCGTTTGTGTATTTATTGAACCGTGAACCTGATTAGAGCCGGAATCTGCGCGAAATTCCTTCATGTTCACGTTGAACCTAATTGGAGCTTTCCGTTTTGTTCCGCCCACGGAGCGCCGGCTCCTTTCGCGATAACATTTACTAACTATAAATAGGTAGCAACAGCAACATTGGAATATTTTATGGTCTAAATGTAATGACGCCTACGCGACCCGCCCCGCGCCACGCCGCCCGGCGTCGCTGTCAGACTCTATATCGGTGCGTTGTGTATTGATGGTGAAGGAAACATCTATTTCTGTATACGGATCACATCCGCTCGCAAAGCCTACGTGGGAGTTCCGCACCATCACCCAACAACTCCCGTCCTCGAGGATTGCGACTTCGTTTTTCATTTGATCGCCGACAAAGGACGCTGCGCTCGTAGGCGAGACCTTGGCGCGGCCTCCAACCCGCGCGGGTAACCTTTTAGCCACGCGACCCTTGTAATATTTGGAGTGCGAATAGGCCACCCTTATCAACCCGTGCTGACATTTAAGTGCGTCGAAAATATCAGAAAGAACTCAAATAAAAAACCAAAAAGTTAAATTTCATGGCGAGCATGGCAGATCGCTGGTCCGAGCGACGGCGCTCGTGACGTCAACACTGACGTCGTCTTGCGTGAGTTCATTCAAAAGCCGAACCGCGGTCACGGTCAGATTAGCCAATCTTGAACCAAATCACTCCACCCTCCACTACCCGAACCGTGCCCGACTTACGTCAAAACACAAAAGAAACGCATTTAAATACCATTAATTACACCTGCCCGTCACCTACTCGCAGGTATTTCCACTTCACCCAATTAGGTCGCCCGATTTAACCCATCTATTTTATGTTTCGTTTGATGGAAGATATAACTACGTACATACGGCAGACGTTGAATGCATTCCCCCGTTAAACTAATTTAACTTATTTTATTTACTAACTTGTGCTTTGGAATTGTGCAGGCTTACAACTTTACTTTATTTCTGACGCAATCGACTGCTCACATATTTTCTTTCATTGCTTATCTGTTATCTCTGTATAACGGTGTGGTCATTCTGTTTTGTGCTCTGGTGTTGGGTTTCGAACCAAACGCTACCTGAGACGCGAGGCTGAGATCTCGTAATATCATCTTCTACACTCTACAGAGCCCGTCTTATATTTTATGTATGGCTTCAAGACGTGAGATACGTAAGGCGCGGTTTATACAAGGGCCACCTTAATGGTAATGGAATAGCAGCGATGGCCTGGACCTATATATGTTGAATTGAGGATTGAGGATCATTTCATAGCAGCGTTTTCTGTTACTTTATTATATTACGTGAACCTTAAATTACTTTTAGTCACATCTCCCTACATAAAACAATTAACTGCCACAGATACATATTTGATTCTGAATGAATGAATTTATTTCCGTAAAAGGGAAAACTGAAAAATGGTATCAACTTTGATTTGACAATATCTGCGCTTGAAATTACTAGTTAAGTTTAAAATATCCACAAAACTGTTGAGGTTTTTAACCCTTAAATTGACAAAAAAAAGTACGTTCTAGCCTCCTCGCCAATGTGTAGAGCAGAAAATTCTGTCTTAAAAAAACATACGAACATTGTTAATTTAGGGGTTATTCTAATATTGCCATATAAAATTTTACCCATGTAGACATAATATTTCGAAGCGTGAAACATATTTTGAAATGACTTTACTATGAGTATGTAATCGTCGTTATTCTATGTCGTCGCCATCGCTGCACCGCGTTCCGTCAGTGCTCCTGTATACCCGTCGCCTTAGCCCGACGGCCGGCGGACGCAACCGCGGGCGACCTCGACATACTTACTGTACCTGCTATATTTCACGCCACCACGAACTAGACCATACTGCCAGGTGCACCAATCACTTCACCAACGTCGGCTTCCTAATCTGTATCTGTATCACTAAACCTTTAAAACGAACCGCTGCGCCCACTGACTAGATTGTATCGTTATAGTTGCCGATTTCTAAGAATTAAGTTTTGACAGTTTAGAAATGAGCCTTACATATATGACGTTAAGACTATCGGAAAAATGGTTCGTCTTACCGTGATATAAATAAGGATCAATTTATAACTGTCACAACGACAACACAATAAGATTTTATGTTTTATACTATCCTTGTTCAATAAAGTAAAGAAAAAATCAGTCCCCGTTCAATAAAAATTTGTAAAAAAAATCAGTTCAGAAAATCTAAAAACTTGTACTTACTAATATACATGTAATAGGGTAGGTACAATTTTATAAAGGAGTCCTTTTATAAATTTGTAGCTATCCTATTATAGAACTAATGTTCTGCCTATAAAGTAAGCAGAAGGATATAAACTCACAATGTCTAAAATCGAATAACTACTATCTGTTTAAACTCTCAGATTAATAATATTTGCTCTGCGTGAAAACGACGAGTTAAATCCTTTAACCGGGCTCGTTAGTCGTCCTGCGCGGATGGGAACTAGTAAGGTGGGCATTAAAAAACCGTCCCTTGCAACGGTCATTGGCAGCGGGCCGCATTCCAGCGGCGCGGGCGCACGGCGCACGCCCACTCGGCGCAAGGCAGCGCTGCCCGTTTAATCTTCGCTAACCAACTAACCACGCCGCAGCCCCAACTCAATCTACATCCTTGGCTTGCCGATTTCCCGAATACATTTAAAAGAAACCCAAAATTCTGACTGCTACTTTTCCGTTTGCTGGATCAGAATCGTGCTACAATATCTTGAATAAATTTAAATTTCACAAAGCCTGTCTGAACAGTTATCACTTTCTGACTGACGCTTGCTACTCAAACAGCGAAGGTTGCATTACATACATGAATTGTCCTTTGTTATTGAAATCTGCGGGGTTTTGTTATTATAATCCTTTCACAGCATCTTGTTGACCCTTTCGCCACACGTTATTTTCATATAACATTGTGTGATGTTCGTAGTATCTATGTATATCTAATATATTATCAATACATTTGATAAATCAACAACAAGCTAGCTAATAAGATTTACAAATTGTCGTTTGCTTATGTGTGTGTTCGTGTATACTTATACCTTGTACGTTAGGTGGTTGCGATTGTGAAGCCTTCGGACGGCTCTGGTTTAGGACATGTGTGCGGGCGGCGGCCCGGCCGGTGCCCACTTAGGAGTTCATTAATAACGCGGGCCGGCGTGTCACGGCTTCCGGCCGCGCGGCCCCATTCAAACACATTCGATTCGCACGACGCTGTCGCAACTTACACAATGCAGCCTACTACCACTGCCTACTATACGCGCCTTTTCAATGGACAGGTTTCGTTCAACATGCTGTTTTAATTCAGATTTCATATTATATTTTTCACGGCCTTGCTTGATCTTAAAAGTTAATTTGTGTTATTCAGAATGGGTAGGCGTGTTTGGAATCTATCTTTGGCCGCGGGCTGTTATCGTCGCTGCCTGTAAGAATGAAACGCTGCAGGCGTATCTGCTCCCTTTTGTTCAGGAGGGACGCCCACAGGTTTTCACCATGAATAAACAATTTATTAAACGTCTATTTTCAGCGATGAGTATGTAGCTTTGTCTGATCTCGGCTCTGCTTAATGTATATTAATAAGGGGTAATATTTTTCTTTTTAATGTATCATACTCTGTCTCTGTAGCCTGTTTATATTGATATATCAACGCGTTTGAACAACGTAGGTATCAATTTATCACATTGGTCAATCACCTTTTTCTTGACACTTGTTATATACTAGTTATGGTTTCGTTCTCATGGGTACCCCATGAAATCACAATGTAATAGCATTAAAATTTACAAAACTTTAGATTTTTTGCCAGTTACGTAGCGTTTCTATGGTGGATCACCCACTAATCATGCTAGTAGAGCGAGCTGGATAGTTTCTTGTAGCAAACTATGCAACTTTTGTCCCCTCGGTGACAGGAAAAAAAAGGTGATTCTCCTCACCGATAATATAGGGAGGCTCTTGGGCTTGGGCCTGTGGGATCTATTTCTCTCTGACATTCACAAGGTACATGTAGTAACCTAAGATCGATAGAAACCTATTTATTATGGGAGCGTCAAGACCTAAAGCTTGCGAATAAAGCTGAGATATAGTTTGACTCGATGATTTCTACTAATTCATTAATTAATTATCCCTGAAAGCCCCCCGCGTTAATAATCATGTCACCAGAATTCCGAGTAAAGCTTTTCGTATTTCGTAGGACGTCGTTATCATCGGTCGCCGGAAAGCTGCCGAGCTATTGATCGACATTAGGAACCTATTCTATTGTTCTATCCAGTTCAAGATAAACTCAATTGTTTGGAATTATTCCAAGACATATTCCAGGTATTGTGCCGGTTTGCGGAAGTGAGTCGGCCATGGTTGTGTAACGTGGGGTGAGTAACGGCCTGCGCGGCCCTCCGCGCAGCACCGTGACTAACTGACAACTGTCTTATGGAATGGACAATACGTAGTAGTATACCATACAATGACATAATGTACCTACTCGCAAACTCAGAATTCCAAGCAGAACAGACTGATGAATATTCTGATATTGCGAACTTCTCATCAAATACGAGTATGAGTTCACTAAAACGATTTAAGCTTAAAAATCTGATTGTTTTTCACATAGTAATAGCGCTGTAATTTAAAATAGGTATGTCTGCCACGCCGAAAGGGTTATAATTTTTTTCGCAGAGGTAAATTGATCTTGCTTACGCGTTCACCTTCGAAAATCCCTATCAAAATCTGTAGAGCAATTTTCGAGATTCTCGAAGTAAGTAAATATAGATATAGAAAATAATTGCTCGTTTAAAGATATAGTATATAAGATATCTGAAGTGAAATATTATACGCCAAAGAATTGAAGAAATGCTTCAGGAGACGTCAAGTGGATTCTTATCTTGGAATAGCTACAGTTAATTACCTACGAGTAGAGTACCAACTACATGCTTGTGTTCAAGTGTTGTGTTCAATGAACATCCGCAATGAAACGTCATACATTAAAACTTCAACTTACGTCATTAATGCCTAATACGAATAAACGATCTTAATTAGTCTGACTCAGAATTCTTCAACAAATGGAACGGTGGCACTTAATTGCGTAGTGTCTCGTTTTTCCCCAGTTATAGCGTGTGTCGATGACATCATGTCACTTGTCGAAATGAATGAGTTATTCGTTACCAGCAGACGGCTCCTCGCGATCAATCGAGGCGTCGCCGTGATTGCCAGCCGCCGCGTGGGCTCCCCTGAATGGCTCGCCCACGCTCGCCCACGCGCCACTCTGCCTACTACCACATACCTCCACGTACATTATGCTATGTACAACCTACTCCCACGCCTTTGTTTCTCGTAAATAATTATCTGATGACCATTCGCGTATCTGATTCAATTTGATGCTCATGCTCATCAGCGCGACTCCCTCGGGGGCTTTAGTGAAATTAATAATCTATCGCCGCCCGCGCTCTCGTCCCGGCCATCGGAATCTGATTAGCCTTGGACTTTGCCATAAATAAATTATTATCCTTCGTATCTCATTACTTGCGCACCTACATAATTGTGTTAAAATATAGCTCCCCTTTAAGCTTGACCTTTTACCATGTTAGAGATAATTTTATTCTTAACGATTCTCCTCTAAAATAATTGAACGTGTGAATAAGATAACACTTTGTGTAAATAAATACAAATATTTCTAATGTATTTATTCAAACGAATGTCAGTGTACGTGTACTAATATTTCTCAGAAAAATACAATATTTACGTTACAGATTATTTTTATCCCTACGTTTAGTGATTGTAAATGCAAAGATCGTATTTGAGGCATATCTATCCCTACACGTGCACAAATAAAAACATAAATTAAAGCAGTAGATAACTCCATAAACTTACTGTAACACAAGTATGTACTTAAATTATTTTTTTATGTACTATCTGAATACACATTCAGCCTTGAATATACTTTGATACATTAAACTCTACATAGAGCAACACATTAATTATGGAAGGGAAAAAATTGTGATACAGCTAGCGTAGCGCTTGTGGTCAAGCGGTAAAACGTACGGCTGCTACGCAGGAGTCGTGGGTTCAATTCCCAGCTGGTACCAATGAGTTATTCAAAAAACTTATGTACGAGATATTGTTTGCAGTGCTTTACGGTGAAAGAAAACATTATGAGGAAACGTGTATACTGCATCTGCTAAGAAATTCAAGGGCGTATGAGAAGTTCCTAACAAGATTTGGGCCTACGTTGGGACCACGCAAAATAGGCATTTTTGACGTCAAGTTGCGGAAATTGTCCACAATATAATACAAAAAATGGGTTACTCTGGAGTTGTAATTATATGAATACGTATAGAATGTACAGTCGGCTTCAAAGAGCCACCCTACTGTATTTTAATTAAGGTGAAAAAGTGTAAAATACTGGATATACATCTTGTACTGGTTAACTGTAAATGGACAGACTTATAACTTAATAAGTTAGTAACAAATGTCTCATGTCAATAGGTACATTCCTACTGAGTAACTTAATAATTAATTAGTCACCAATAAACCATTCACTGCATCAGACTAGAAAAACATCTATCAAGTCTCAAGTTGAAGTTATTGAACTGTAGAAAGTTGCTTGGTAGCCTAGGTGTAGGTAATCCGCCAGACTAGACTGCATCCCCATAATCCTTCCCCGCCGGGCGGATTGTCTCAATGAGAGCCTTGACGTAGGTACTTACTTTCCCGTGAATTGGCTACTACTTAATTGATTGACACTAAAGATACCTAATGGCTCCCCATTATAGCACTACATCATTATCATTAGTTACCTAAACATGTACCTATAGCGAAAATACTAGGCTTAATTTTGGCTAGAAGTTAAGTCTGTCCACGGAGCTTTGTCCAGCTTATATGGTATGAGGAATATATTACTAAATTGCTCAGGGAGCAGCTGTTTCGCTGTCCCTTAATAATGGGTTTCTGCGGAACTTCGCAGAACCAGATGTTATAGAACTCATAACAGAACAACGTAGGCGTGATGTTCGATAACATTATCTAGTTAGGAGTTAATTAGTGGCGTTCGGCGGCTGCGGAGCGTAGGCGGGCAGGACCGCTGTGGCAGGCGGGAGCGCTGATCTAATTTGATAGCTTTCAAAACAGCAAACTGAATGGCGGCGAGACGACTGTGATGGCGGATTTGGAAGTGTCCCCCACGCGGCTGCGTGGGCGACCATTGAGCCGCGGGGCCGGGGGCAGGTGAATGGCGCCCCCTCCCCCATTCAGCTCCTGCATCGATCCGCGCCGCGCGCCGCTACCCACTAGAGGTGTGCGCCGGCATAGAAATCGTCGGCGGCGGCGCGCCGCAAAATTTTGCCGGCGTGGCGGCGCCACGCCGGCGTCAAGGTCAAATTATTGCCCTGTACGTTCATACATATAAGGATGAGAAGATATTAAAAACTTAGATATTGTTTAGGACAAGTTTATCATTTAAAAAATAAACATAAAACAAAGTTATAGATTGCATTTTAAGCGGAAATTGTCATAATTATTATCGTGTACGAAAAATATTTTATTAACTCGCACAGCGGCCCTACCGCGAAAAACGCGGTAGAAGGCCTGGATCGAGTCGTCTACAGATTCCCAATACTAAAGATTCCTGATACTACAGATAAGAGATAATATTTCAAATATTGTCAATAGTATGCATTCCTGATTGTACATATTCCCAATAATACGAATTTTAAATGCTACAAATACCCAGCACTACAGATTCCCAATACTATTGGTTCCCAATACTACGAATTATCCAATAGGTACTGCAGATTATATATGATGATTTCAAATACTACAGGTACTCAGCTTTACAACCTCTTTATAGTACCATCATCGGCCACACTGCTAGTCATACATCGGTGTATAAACACACGATTTTTTTTTTTAAATATAAAATCTATTTTTGTATATTTTGCTTTCTTTGACGTTATTATTACAAGCCTACAAAAACTGCAAGCCAAATTTTAAATGCGTTTAATATACTCATAAATAAATATTTCGTATTCTGTCCAAAAAAAGGAAAACATACCGACATGAGAAATACCTTTCTTAAATGCTTTTTTTTTTTCTAGCCTGTAGGGGTGTCCCACTGCTGGGCAAAGGCCTCTCCCTCAGATTTCCACAGCTCCCGGTTCGGTGCCAAGTCTGGCCAATTGTTGGCGAAGGCGTCCAGATCGTCCCGCCATCTCCGCCTGGGCCTGCCTCGTCCCCGCCTAGTTTGCGGCATCCACTTGGTGGCTGTAATAGCCCACCTTTCTGGATGCATGCGGTAGACGTGACCGGCCCAATCCCACTTTAGCCTGGCAGTTTTCTCACCCACGTCAGCTATGCGTGTTTTGGAGCGCAGCGTAGTGTTCCGGATGCGATCCATTCTCGTTACACTTAGAATGCTGCGCTCCATTGCTCGCTGGCAGACCTTCAATTTGGACTTCTGACTTTCGGTGAGAGACCATGTTTGGGCACCGTAGGTTAGGACGGGCAGGATACGCATGTCGACTAGTTTGCGCTTCAGTGACATTGGAAGGTCGCCCTTCATTAGCTCTTTCATGGACCAGTAGCTCTTCCAGGCATTTTGAACACGGCGTTCAACTTCCTTCTCCTGCCTGTTGCTGAAAGAGACTAGCTGGCCCAAGTAGATATACTCATCGACATAATGTATCGTCTGCCCGTCTAACTCGACCCTACGTTTCGTGCTGTTAGTCATCACCTGAGTCTTTGTGCGATTCATATGAAGTCCAACTTGAAGGCTTGCGTTGCTCAGGTCTTGGAGCATTAACTGAAGTTCTGTGGCCGAAGAGGCAAAGAGAACGATGTCGTCGGCAAAACGAAGGTTTGACAACCTCTTGTCACCGACGACTATTCCTCTTTCTTCCCAAGAAACTGCCAGGCTCCTGAAGACTTCTTCTAGAGTACTAGTAAAAAGTTTCGGAGATAGCGGGTCGCCCTGTTTAACACCTCTTTGAATCCGAAACGATGGGACCGGAGGACTGGAGCTTAATTTCGGCTGTACTATTATTATATATGTTTTTAATTAAGTTAATGTAGGTTGGTTCTATGTCTTGGTTCTGGAGTGCGGTTACTATGGCGGAATGTGTGATACTATCAAAAGCTTTAGTATAATCGACGAATGCTAAGTATAGAGGCATGTTAAATTCGGTATATTTTTCTACAACTTGGTTGACTGTATGAAGGTGATCGACTGTGGAAAATCCGGGGCGAAAGCCGGCTTGAGTGGGAGGCTGGTGTTGGTCGAGTTGCCCTGCAATGCGACCCTCTATGACTTTAATAAATGCTTTGTATACATGGGACACCAGGCTGATTGGTCTATAGTTACCTATGTCACATTTTTCGCCTTTTTTGTGGAGGAGAACTATACTAGAATGAAGCAGTTTTTGGGGAATTAGACCTGTTTTTAGTATATTGTTGAATAAATTGCAAAGTGGAGATAAAAGGTGTTGTTTTCCGAAAACCAGCGCTTCTGTGCTTATCCCATCGATCCCAGGGCTCTTATCAAGCTTCATTTTGGAAAGGACCTTTGCCAATTCTTCGGCCGTTATAGGAGGGATGGTATCACCACAGGAGTATTCTTCAATACTGTTTATGTTGTAAGGATCAGAGTATAAGGTAGTATAAAACTGTGTACATATGTCCATTATTTTGTTTCTATTGCAGTGTTTATTACCATTTTCATCTTTTAGACTAGAAATCCATGTTTTGCCTTTTGAAATTCCATTCCGAGCTACTCTTAGGGATTTATTTTTCACTAATGCTGTTTTAACTAGATTTGTATTGTGGTTACGGATATCAGTTCGGATGCTACGTTTCGTCATTCTGTCCAGTGCCCGATATTCTGCTGAGCCTATTTGAAGTGACGTACGTTGTTCTATTAGATTTATGGTGTCAGTAGATAGTACGGTGCGTTTATTTTGTCTGGGCCTAATTGTATCACTAGCTGTTGTAATGGCATCGATAATGTTTTGGTACTGAGTATCCGTATCACAGTCATCGTTTTTTAATATGCTAAATTTGTTTCGGAGTTCTAAATTGAATCGGTCGTAGTTGGCTGTTAACGTGTCTCGGTTTAGTCTCTTGCAGCATTTAGAAAATAGCTTCTTGCGATGTAGTTTAAAGTTAAATGTTAATGTTATACGAACCGGTCGGTGGTCTGAGCTAAATTTTATTTTATTTTAAATGCCTACGTTTTTGACTACGTCATTGCTTGATGCGAGCACAAAGTCGATCTCATTCTTGGTTTGTCCATCCGGTGACACCCAGGTCCAACGACGATTCGGTTTTTTTAGGAAAAAGCTATTACATACCTTCAATGTTTGGCCAAAAGCAAACTGAATCAGACGAGAACCACGTATGTTCCGGTCTCCCAACCCGTATGGTCCTAGGATTTCATCGCTGTCCAGTTCCTGTTTGAGGCCTATTTTAGCATTAAAATCACCGAGGACAATATTCCAAGATCCTCTATGATCGTCGCAGGCTTTGTTGAGAAGGTCGTAAAAGTCTTCAGTCTCCTCGTCAGTGTGCGCAGATGTAGGTGCGTATATCTGTATCACCGTAAGTGTTTTCTTCTGAGTCAACTGGAACTTAAGAACTGCGATCCTGTCAGAGTAGCCACAAAATTCTATTATATTATTCTCCCACTTCTTAGCCACTAGGAAGCCTACTCCACTCTGTCCACCAGTATTTCCGAAGTGGTAGAATATGGAGCCCTTTCTTCCCTTTGTCACTTCTCCTGGTCTTCTCACCTCTGATAAGCCAACAATATCCCAGTTTACACATTCAAGAGCGTTCTCTAGCTCTATCACTCTGTCATCCTTTAATAGGGTCCGGACGTTGTATGTCAATACATTAAGCGTTTCGGTGTCCATTTTGTGTGCCAATGTCGTTTGATTTATGATGGGGGTCCTCGCTCGGGGATTCTTAGCACCCCTGGCTCTGGGGATGCGTAAGTCCCCAGCACCGCCGAGCAGTCGGGGCCGATTCGGGGAGTTGTTCATTCATAGGGAGGTTTGGACCATAATCCCACCACGCTGGTCCAGTGCGGGTTGGTGGGTCGCCAGTTATGCCTCGTTTGCTGTTTGGCAGGGTGTACCACGGGCAGGTGAGGTTGGCTTGGATTCCGAAAGATGTTGATTGGAACCCCTTACACCCTAAAAATGCATATGAAAAAAAAATATTACAAATTGGTCTATTTTTGAAGGAGGAAACAGGGAACACAAAACCATGTTTTCGCCAATTTTACGTAGGTATTATGAGGCGAAGCTGCAGTTGTCTATTTCTAAGCCACCTTTTTCCTCTAAAAATATCTTAATGTTATTCAAGAAACACAAAAATCATCAATTGCAAACACTAAAATTAATAGAATCAGTTAATAGACAGTCATTAAACCTCATATGGTGGCCTAACGTAAATAATGAAAAAACATCCATCATCATCAGCAGCCTATCGCAGTCTACTGCTGAATATAGGCCTCCCCAATTTCACGCCACCGTTTTCGATCTTTGGCTGCTCGCATCCAGTTCCTGCCAGCCATCCTGCGCAAATCGTCGTTGCACTTTGCCTGAGGGCGTCCTACACTACGCTTGCCGAGACGCGATCTGCACTCAAGAACTCGTTTAGCCAGTCGGTTCTACGGATAATAAGGCCAGCCCACTGCCACTTCAGCTTGCTAATACCGTGTGCTATGTCGATCACTTTGGTTCTCTGCCGGATAACCTCATTTCTGATTCGATCCCGCAAAGAGACGCCGAGCATTGCCCTTTCCATAGCTCGTTGAGCGACCTTGAACTTGTGGACCAGCCGTACCGTCAGTGTCCACGTTTCGGCTCCGTACGTCATGACGGGTAAGAAGCACTGATTGAAGACTTGTCTTCAGACACTGTGGGATCGACGATGCGAAGAATATAATATAATGAAAAGACTCACAGCTAGTCATACCTAGGATTATAAGCCTAAAAGCGGTTCAGTAAGACCTACGTTACGACTTTCAAGCAAGTGTGTTGAAAAAAGCATTACAGTTGGGAATCAGTAGACGTGAAATCTAGAGAATATGGAATCTGTAGACATAGGAATCAATCAGTAATATTGAAAATCAGTAGACATGGGCAACCGTAATGTTGGAATATTAAAGTATTGGGATTCTGTAGGTTTGTAAATCTGTAGTATTGGGAATGTGTAGACTTGGAATTCTGTAAATAAATCTGTACA